>JAAAKL020004651.1:0-11856 GCA_010016065.2 Carybdea cf. marsupialis auct. non (Linnaeus, 1758) | reverse complement strand
CTTTAAACTTCTCTACTTCTAACCTACTCCTCTACCCCTTTAAACTTCTCTACTTCTAACCTACTCCTCTACCCCTTTAAACTTCTCTACTTCTAACCTACTCCTCTACCCCTTTAAACTTCTCTACTTCTAACCTACTCCTCTACCCCTTTAAACTTCTCTACTTCTAACCTACTCCTCTACCCCTTTAAACTTCTCTACTTCTAACCTACTCCTCTACCCCTTCAAATTATGTTGCCACAAGGGCGATAAATTAAGACTAAAGCCTGGTTTTCATTCAATCGTGCGACAGACGTGTTCCTTAAAATTTAGGAGAATGCGTTGGGCGGCAACCATCGGTGAAGTTATCTAAACTTTAAGGAAACACGTGTTTAAAATGACCTCGTCTGTGGCCCATCACCTGTCTTAAAAGTCTTACAAACTCCTATGGTCTTTACGCCCTTTAGTCGCCGGTCGGCGTCTATGCATTGTTCAGAAACGATCATTTGAGCTTAGTCAAGTAATGATAAAATTCAGTGAAACAATCAAGCAATTTTTGCTTCTATTTTTTGCAAAAATTTTAAAATTTGACGAAAGCGAAATGCACGACAACGATCCTTTGAATTTCAAGAGAGATAATACTGATGGTAGTAAATTTAAAACTTGAGACACGAAAAGAAAGATCACGATCGCAAAATCGTGCCATCACACGGATAAAGAAAGTCAAATTTGTGAACCCAATGTCAATGTAAACTTGAATTTTATTAAACTCTTTGACACATTTATAGGGATAAAATAGTATTTAGGAAACGTTGCCCCAGGTTTTATTCTCCAAAGACAGAAACTCATTTTGAGTCAAGAATTTTCTTTTCCCATCCATTTAATAAGATCAGGTTGTGGACAGTCGCACACTATCGGCGATGATTACGGATCAACATAAAATATTAAATTGCATACAAAGTCGCAGTCAGTCGCAGTAATTTTGTGATTCCCTTACGGTTTAAAGAAAACCAGCCTTTTAGCATAAGTTACGGCACTGAGCAAGCTGTAATTAGACTAAGCATATCGTCAGTGCTATAGGATCTGCTTGTCGGTTGAAGTGCTTCTTAAATACGTCAAACACTTTTTGATAACGTCAACCCAGATATTTACTATATTGACTTTAGCTACGTACCTCTTATTCAAGTACGAATTCTCGACTATTTTAAGGATGTAACTTGCAGCTTCTTTCTCTGTTAATGTAGGTGCAAAACGGGCTCTGAAACAGATCAAGTAAAATGAAGTAGGTCTGATATAATTGATTCAGTCGGAAAACAACGCTGAAAGATGATAAGAGATGACAGTGGATCTGCTCCGCGTGTAGAAAGACACAATAAGTCACTGTCTTCATTTGCTTTAAAGCATGAAACGGCAATCTAGACACAGTAATCCCTCGGCCTTCATGCAGACTTCATTCTGAAAAGATTACTAGACAGATGTGAGCAACAATGTCTTATAAAAGACACAAAACGCTACGAAAATGTTGGAAACATGTTTTATATTGATACCCTATCTGGCCTAAGAAACTCTTGTATCAAGTGTTTCGAAGAGCATTTATACTTTTTAGGACTAAATCTTACTTACGAAAGTCTCAAGCGGTGCTACAAAAGTACAATCATATAGAAATTGTGGTTACTGGGGAGTAAGGAAAGAACTATGAAAGATAAGGCGCATACAAATGTCATCCCGATATTGTACTTTTTCCAGTAAACGTAAGTAAGTCTTCAGGAAGAGCTTATTCGCAAAAGCATGGAACGGCTAAAGCTGACAGTGATGAACTGCGTGATTTGTACCTGACAGTTAATCTTAAATCAAGAAGAAAACAACACTCAAACCAAACTGGATGACAGATTTTATTAAAAGAACAGACTTGGTAGAAATTAGATCTGCTGGTGATAATAGGTCGTCAACGGACACAATACAATTTTAAGGGTTCATTCGAATAACCATTGCGAAAGCTTATTCAAAGCTATCCTTCTATTAAAATTGATCAATCGTACAATTTAGCAACACAAGTTTTGTATCTTTCAAGTTTAATTGTCAGTTAGTGGACTTGAAACTTGAAAAGCATTGGATTTTCATACGGTTACTAATCCAAAATGTATGCACAACAAAATTCTAAGCAAAATGGAACTGCGAGATATGTTGCTGAGCAGGAAATGGGCTTCTCCTTTTAATTAGTGATCAATTCTTAACTTTTCCGTGTTACAACTGGATATGATTGGGCTACGTTACTGGATTGTATCAACAGAAATAACTCGGAGAAAAGACAAAATAGCGGCAAATACGTCAAAATCGGGATAGATCTTGTGCTTCTTACCTCAATCGCTTTAGCGTTTCTCCCCTGAAACAGGGTAGTCCCGTATCTAACATCAGCGCCACAAGGGAGACAATATTCTCTGCATATGGTCTAAGTACGGCACAAGGAGAAACGGAATAAAATCATTAACAAATTTTATTACCTAATAAAAAATAAAAAATATTACAGGACACAATGAGTGGTAAAAGAAGAAGAGGACGACAGCACAAGAAGTAGTGCGACAACATTTATAAATGGACAAGATTCACACCAGAAGAGGCCCTACCGATCAGCAGAGGACAGAGAGGTGTGGAAAAATATTATTCGTCAGAGTACCGCAGCGCCCCAACGACCTTCAAAAACGGTTACGGGACAGAGAAGAAGAGAAGAAGAAAAAAACCCTACTAGCATCAATATATAAGCAAAACGCGTCGACAACATTTGAAAGAATCTTGATTCTCTGAATCAATCTTAAATATGTCAGAGAAATCCGTTGTCGGCAAGTTATTAAACCATGTGATTTCTGAAACATAAATAGAACATAAGCAAGCATACCGAAAGTCACTTTTAGTCTTTCCATTTGTCATTAGTCAGATGTAAAGTTTCTTTCTATTGGTTATGATGGTCTACAGTCAGTTATTACACATGTTCCAGTACTTCCTCCTTTGCTCTATTTTCTTTATTTTTCTCTCCTTTGCTTCACTTTAGCTATTAATGATTCAACTGTTACCAAATATAAATATTCTGACGCTTGTCGACTCAGTTGTTGCCATTGATGGTAGATATTTGTCACGTCTTGAGTCGTAGTCTTTCTTCGGAGCTATGTTTCGAGAGATACTTCTCCCATCTTCAGGCTGTTGCACTTTGGATTATTTGCTGATTTACGTTTGCGGACAACGTTCGACAAAGTTCGACCATTACTTCCTCGGGAGTCCGCAATCGAACAACGTAAATCAGCAAACAATCCAAAGCCCAACAGCCTGAAGATGGGAGAAGTATCTCTCGAAACGTAGCTCCGAAAAAAGACTACAACTCAAGACGTGACAAATATCTACCATCAATGCTACTAAATGGCACAACATGGGAGTTTGCACTATCAAAAACCGTCTATTACTATGCCGAGGGAAAGTATGACGTCACGTTTTTGAACATGTTTGAATTATGGAACAAATACTCGATTTTCATGTTGCTCTATTAGTAAGACCGTCAATGACTATAAGTCAGTGATGCCCTTTCCCAACACGGAAATATCACGTTTCAAAGTTTTAAGTCTCTCTAACAAAACCTTATTATTTGATACTGGTTCCTAACGTGAGGAACAAGGAATATTAACAGAGTTTTGAACGTATATTTTTAAAATTCAAACGCCTCTAATTTAAACACTGTTTACACTACAGGTCTGGTATTTTGCAAAACGGCCTATTCCGTGCTTGCCTTTAGATATCTGGAGCAAAACCTTATTATTTCCAAAACGTTTGATCTGTGATGTCATCACTTTCCCTCCGCATTGTGTGGTGACTCAAAACCCGGTGGGGTAAGAGGCATCAACTGAACCTGCAGACTTCAATGACAGCAGCTCATCTGGAGTTTAAATGATAATAAAAACAACAACATAGAGAGTACATACCTGACGGCGAGGTATGCTCTGACGCAGAGCTCCATGAACCATCTAAAGATAACAAAATGAAACAGCTGTTAAAACAGCGCCAGGAATTGAAATCACAAAGGTATATGATAACAATTATAAATGCAAGGATATATAGCATTAAAATTGCTTAGGCATCGGAATATACGGTTTGATTCTCTTAAGCCACCCACTGGGTTACTACACACTACATACGTTTTAAGTTATGATCGTTTTGGACACTTAATGCCTTCCGTCTGCGTTTCAAATAATTCATTGTAAATCATCAACAATCCATTCAACTTACTTGTCATTGTGATGATTGTAGAATTTCATACATTAAGCACGTCGCATAATAGTACTTATAAATATATTTAATGCAAGTAGAGTTTAAATGATGACTTCGTAGATTTTTATTCTTAAAATTCGAATAATAATGGTAACTTAAAAAATTGGTCACTTACAATTTAACCAAGGCGATAATTGCACTAAACCTTTAAATTTCGAAGCAAATGCGAATCGGAGCGATGCAAGAAAGGCTACAATGAAAACCCACGCCTCCCAGAACAAATTTCCACCCAAGCCAGGCGATCGCCCTGCAATCAACAAGTGTGTCAGGTATCACATGATACCCACCAACTAAATAAAGCTGACCATAAAACGTACTTAAATGGCGCCGAATCCATATCTCCACCCATGAGAAGGACCCAGTCTTGTGTCAGCTTCATATCAGGTTCAAATCCGAGATTACCGCCAGGTGAAGACTCGAACATAAACCCAAAATCTACGATGGAAAGTGGTAAACCATTATAGGTAGAGAGTGGTGATGTAGTGATGTAGTAGTCAATTACAATGTGACAGGCCTGCGTTCCACAATAAATACATTTTTATTTCGGTATATTTACACTATAGTACTCAAGTAGAGATGACTTGCTCAAATATTGGAATATGCAAGGAGGCGAAGAAATGTAGAGGAGTAGCGAAGAAATGTTTAAGTCAAGTTAAAATAGCATTGGCAAAGCTTCTTTGAAGGAAAGAGTAGACCTCTGCACGTGGTATACGACAAAGCTTTTGTATCCTAGGAATATAAAGAAAAACTCATTTCCCGAAATTTTTTCATTGCCTGCAAGCATGTAAACGTTAATCAGTGTAAAGAATCAAATCTTTAACATATTGCAACTTATACTATAATAATGCCGCCTCGTCATGGTATATATTTGTTGCAATCAGGAATGGCATGGTTCTATGAGCAGTTCATTGGGCCGTCTAGCCTGATTGCTTCCACAATACATACGTTTCTGTCTCGGGACTTCGTTGCACTCTAATAATTAAAGTACCCAGATATCTACAAATACTCATAGAAAGATAAACACATATTATCTATAAAAATACCAAGATACGTTCCGTCCCCTTCATTACTCCTGTATTCCTTCCTTCCTGCGTACCTCCCTCCCTCACTCCTTAGCTCACGTACTGTGGATAAACGTAAATAATGTGATGTGACAGATTGCAATCCTTACCAATATGGATTACGTATCCATATTTATTGATCATGATGTTGCCATTGTGTCTGTCCTTAATTTGAAGAAGGAAGCTAACCACTGAGTATGCTGCCATACTTTTGATGAAGTTGTTACGAGCCTAAAAAGGAAATAAATGCAATCCACGGCCATAACAAAGATTTCATCACAAATCACTTGGCACCAATGTGTCTTAAGACACAAAAACTAACGCGAGAAAATGAATACATAAAGGCCTGAGTAATGACAAAAGAAAAGAGTTAAGCCTACCGACATCTCTGTCTGAGGTGCCACACTCTTCATATGATCGCAGAATGGAATCGGTTGGTTGTTAGCGCAGCATGATGCCTTCACGTTTTGGAGACTAACTCAAGCTGACAGCTGAAAAAATCTTACATTATAAGCCAGGTCGCAAGAGAGAGATTCGAACGCAAGTGTACAGGTTTACTGCCTGGAAAAAGAAACGAATGCCAAAATCCTTACGAGAACATCCCGGAGTTTTCTCCGACCCTTTTTTTGTTATGTTAATTTCACATTAGAATAATTTTTCTTTGCACGAATCAAACTGACGATTGCGAAACGAAACAGTCTTTGGTGCTTACACATGTATCCGCTGACACGCGCTAAATACCAATTTCATACAGCCAATCACGTTTGGCAAAAATGTTCATTGAGCCACATTCTTTTGGAATTCTTAAGTTTGATAGATCTCCGCTGGCATCCATTCTCCATTCTCTTGCCTCTTTTATCATCAAACCTACTACCTATTTTGAAGATATATCGGAGAAATATGGGCATGTCATCAACGGGTAAACCTACTGCGTTAACCTCCCCCCAAATTACTTACTTGGAGATTATTGCATCTGCTTAAGCACCTTGCCATATTAAAACTTAGAGTAACCAGTTAACCACTTATCGGTACCATCTTTGTGAGTTACAAAGAGACGTAAAAGGTACATAAGTAATACTGTCCCTAAGGAGGGATGATTGACTACGTCACCCTTGAAACCATATCAGCAAATTCATGTTCCACTATTCACGCTCTGTTCTAAAAAATCTTAAAAATATGCCGCCACTGACTTCTATTTCAAAATCTGGTTATCAACAATATAACATTGTGGCCCACATATCAGCATCGACATTAGAATGCACGTTGTGATTATGATGAAGTGTAAATTCTCACAAGCTTCACAAGACTGTTGCGGAATTCGTACCTCGGCAGGGTAGGTGGGTTTGGGACGGCAGTGCTCGCACTTTTGACTTTCGCCAGGTCTTACAAATTACAGGTTTGTATTACATGTTGGAGTGGTTGAGTGGTAACAAAACAATAAAATGCACGTACCTCTTGAAACGAAAGCGATCCTTCATCGCCATATGTGTTTTTGAAATATTCGAATAAGTCAACTTCTGTCTGTCTCCCCAACTGATCTCTGGATTTGGCATCTGGCACACACTCAATGACACCACACTACGAAAAACCATATTAAAGGTATGTCACTTTTCAGAGTGTGAAGCTGCATGCACTGACTCAAGATGTGAAAGTAGAATATGGAATTAGAGGAAACCGGATAATAATTAGTATTTTACTGTTCATTTATACAATGACGTACAATGTCATGCACTCTAAGGCAAAAAATTCAGTACTAAAATATTAAGTACTAAATAATACTCAATTATGATGCAGTGCAGTAGTACAATTCGATACAATATCATGGTAGAGCTCTGTAAGCAGGTATGCAATATTACCACGCATTGCAACATTACAGTGGAAAGTAACAGCACAAGATCCATAAATTCCAGATGTCCTGATGTTACGTGTGTAAAAGCGTTTCAGCTCCATCTCCTAACAAATCTTCTTCATTTTTCACTCAATCTGTCCAAGGGATCTTTATTATTCTGCGAAGAAACAACTTTTCTGTTGCCTCTAGTTTAGCTGTTATTTGCTTAGACAGTGTCCAAATTTCACATCCATACAGCAAGACTGACCAGACATGTGCTCTTAAAAATCTCAGTTTTGTCATGTACCAATTTGTGGCTTTTTGATGAGATCGTGCATGTCCTCATACGAGTTCTTATCTATACCACTTCTTTAGCCCTGCCTCTGATATTGCGTTTACAGTTTATGTTGCCAAGGTAGCCAAAGGGTCTGACTTGGGTGATGATATTACCATTTGATACTTAAATTGCATGTGAGAGGCTCTGCAAGCGTAGACACGACTAGTGAGAACGTTTTTTCGCAGTTGATTGACGAGCCCTTTGCTTCATTTTCCCTAGCTATAACGTTCAATATTTCTGGAAACTTTTCTTTGGAGTCTGTAATAAGGGCTGTATCGCCTGCATACCGAATGTTATCGAATTTTATGATCCGATCTTTACACCCTCGACATCTTCGATGGCTCTCATGATCATCTCCTCATACAGGGAAAACAAGTCTGGGGATAAAACACATACCTGCCTGACACCCCTCCTATTAAAAACACAGTTTCTAGCTTCATTATCATATCAGACTGTAGCCGTTTGGTTCCAGCTCACATTTCTTATGATTCGTAAACCCTTCCATCAATGTAAAATAAATATTTTAAAACAACACTATTTAAACGATAACAGTAAGTGATAATAGATTGAGGGCATTAGAATCAACAAGGAAAATTTGTGGTGTATTAGATGTCGTGATCGAGAGCATATCAAATGGTGATACTGGAATAGGAACCCATTCTGTTAGGTTAGAAAAACCTTAATCTGGAATATTACATCGAACAAAGTGGTTGATGCACTGAGCTAAACGGAGATCGTGCAATCGTAGGTTGAAGGCAGGATAAGGCTGGATAAGGTGGTGTTTAAGAAGACATGAAATCTGTGTGAAGAAGAAATGCTTACAAATTAAAGCGTATATCATTATACGTACCCCTGGTGCTGTTGCAACTACTCGATATGGCATTAGGTAAAGATCAAGACCAATTTGACTGTAAATGTTCTTGAAAAGAGATATGACTTGCAGCGCCAACATATCCTAAAACAAATCAAACAGGACCACAATGTAGAAACAAAACTAAGAGTTCTTCAACAACAAAAAAACCGTGTAAAGCCACAGAACATAAAAACATGAAACTCTTGGGAAGGTAACCGCACCAAAAAACAATTAACATGAATCCAGCAACAGGCATTGAGAACTAGTGTCTCAGATTACTGATTATACTACGATCTTGGTAATGGTCTGCAAACGATCAGATAAACCTATTATATCTCTTACGTACATACGGAATGTAATTAACCTTAACAACGATAAGGATTTAAAACTGATTCTTGAAAATTATCTCAATTTATCTCACCTGCCTTACGTCGTCCCCAACTTTAAATATGCAACCTAGCCATAAGCTTTCCCCTTTAAGCTCCATCTCACCATTCTCATCGCAATAGGCGCCTGGAATACAAAAAGTAACAATTCCCAAAAATCGTATGAAAATTTAAGGCGTAATTGAATGACGGAAGTTGAAGAATAATTTTAAAACTATATTTGTTATCTTCTTTGCCTTTTAGGGAACGTCTGGCATAGTCAGGAAATCGACTGTTTTAATCCAACACTACTGTAAAATCGTTGGAAGACCCCAGTTTAGCTTACTAGACGATATTCAACACTTTTCCGAACACATTTTGGGACACAACATAAAAGGTTATGGCCAATGAAAAGGTATACAGCGCAACACTACGTTTCTCAAACCCTTCTATAAGCGATTCATTTTCTCCTCACGTATACATTTATCCCGCTAACTATAGATCGGCTCAGTGGGGTTAAGGCAATTAAGTCCGAAAACGTAAGTTTCAGATTCGTAATAAGACAGGTTTCCCACAATCTTGAAAAATTTGCCTCCAAGTTCTTCTAATCTTGCAACAGTTGCTCGACTATAGTATTGCCAAATGTCGCCATAGTCATAATTTACGATTAAATTTACTACCTCCCTATAAAATAGAAAGCAAATATTCAGTAAAAATCGTGTTAACTATGTTGGTACAATACAATATCTAAGGAAATGGAAGTAGACATAACTAACCTGGCTTAATTAGACGTCTTAGTAGGTGAAAATGAAAAAATACATAAATGAAGTTACAGAAATCAAGATGACAATTGAAGGACCTAATATCAGTGCACGGTTCATAAGTACACAAAAGTTGTGGTCTATACGTGTGCTTTGGGGCAGTCAAGGTTGCAATAGAAGGTACGGGGGATCGGTCAACAGGCCTTTAATTGATAAAAAGGTTCCATGAAATGATAATAACGATATTCATAACACGATGTTTACGGTGCCATGCCAACTCTGATATAAAAAGTCAAATCAAAACAAGATAATTTTACCTTCATCTGTGTTCATCTCTTCTAGTTCCCTCATGCCGATGCGTAGAACATTAAACCGTGCTAAAAAAGGTGCCTTGGCAGCACTCTGCATCGGAATACCAGATGTGTAATCGATTTCAGTTACTAAGGCATCTGGGTTGCTTGGCAGATAGACACCCTGTTCTAATTGGATCCTCTTCAAAGCTTCTTGGCATGCTTTACGTCGCTGGGGTTTGGGAACAGGCCTTAGAAGAGAAAATAGAGCAGAAAATTCTAGGTAAGGTCTCGTGTAAGACAAAGTACTATGCGAGTATTCAATGCTTTTCTATGCTTACACCGAGATCAATTCATTTTATTCCCCTTCATCCACCACTACCTTCATTATCACCAAATATGCCTTACGCTTTCGCCTGACACAATCCCTATAGACGTAACCTTGAGAATCATAAATTCATGCCTGAAGCCGAGACCTTAGACTGGATTTTACAGAAGACTTATCGTTCAGTCCAGTTCTAGCCAAAACTGTAGATGGAGTTCCAAGAAATTGGACCAAATTGGCAGATAATGTGGCAGAATAGCTGTCATGAAAACAGGCACTCTCTATTGGTATAACCTGCCTTTCCCAGGAACATCATGTGTTTCTGTTATGTTACTCTCAGAATGACGGTTTTGAAAATGATCGGTAGGGAATCACAGGACATACCTAGAAGTTGCAAGAGGATTTGTCTAGTACTGTAGCCACAAAACTTGGATAATCGTCGAATTCAACTCCTACTAGTATATTACCTTTGTATCTATTGTATCACAACCGTTAATTTCATTTCTGTATTTCTTTGTAAATGTTAATAAGAAATCAAAATGTCCTCTTGTTATCAAGAGAAACAATCAGAATCTGATGCATATCTTCTTAACATTAAAACGACAGGCTGAATAGTTGACAATCAGTGACAGTACAATTACAAATGTGCCCTTGCGATCTGATGCAACATTTTGAGAATATTTCAAAGAAGGCAGTACCTGGAAGAGCGTCGTGGAGAAATTTGCTTATACAGATACTGAAAAAGGGACCAAATGAAAACTCCAGACTTACCTGATTTCTCCAGAAATATCGGTAACCCTTCCAAAAAAGTCAAATTCGCGCTTATAAAATGCCAGGGCTGGACCAGACAAGGTATGAGTTATTCTGTCGATCAGTTGCAATAATTTTTCTCCAATAACCGGGTCTAAGTTCTTCGAGTCCTCATCAAGGTAGGCGTTTGTCTTCATGTTCCACAGGATTTGATGTGCGAGCAGCTGCGAGTAACTGGCCACCCACAAGATGTAATCTTCCACAAAGCCGTAAGTATCGTATCGTAGAGCTTGGACGAGTTGAGGGACGTAGAAAATCAGAGTTTCCTAAAGCGAGAGCATTTAACTCTTCAATATTACGATTGTCACAGAAAGGCCAATAACAGACATTGAGAAACAGACTGGAGGTAAAGGAGAACTGAGTGCAAAATGATTTAGTTGTCAATAAATCACATCAACGCTTTAATTTGTAAACAAATGTACGATAAGTTAAACGAAAGTGTCGATAGTTAAACTGGACGAAACGCAAGAACATTAGTGAAATGATATTGCTCATCTCAAGATTTGTAAGCTCGCTGGCACCCTGAATGTATGAAGAATTCTACATGGTACTTTCGTTGTTGAAGATGAATAGAATTTCAATCTCACTCAATTCTGTTGCAGAAATTGGCAAAAAAAGTACACTTGCTGGGGGCCCTATGATATATACCAAATTTAGCTGTAAATTTGGAAGACATAAACAAACGCGGGATACATGGTGATTCAGTTGCTCCAATAACATATTTTATAGAAAGGGTTTAAATAAAATAAATGCAAGATAAAACAAGGGAAATACAAAGATTTTCAGATCAAAATATGCCGTCCTGTGCTAAGACATCACTAGAAAACCCGATCAGTGACATAAGATTTTCTCTTCTTAATGCGGAGGGAAAGTGATGACGTCACAAATCAAAAGTTTTAGAAATAGTAATATTTGACTCCAGATATTGGAAGGCAA
>JAAAKL020004650.1:0-20594 GCA_010016065.2 Carybdea cf. marsupialis auct. non (Linnaeus, 1758) | reverse complement strand
AAATTTAATCTAAATTGAAATTTATGGATACTAATTTTAGAATGATTTCCAGAAAATGATGAATATTAACCGCCCCCTTCGAAATTTTTGAAATCTCAACCGCCCCCCCCCCTCTCCCAGAGGGCCAGCTTCGTGAGCGAATGTTTTGCTTTTCGTTTTGCTTTCAACTGGGGAGCACTTTCTGCCTCTGCATCTTCTAGTATTTGTCTATGTGCAATTTCAAGCCCTTAACCCATTCTCTTACTCTGATTTCACTTTCCTTGCCTCAGTTTCTTTTGAAGCTTGGAGCTTCTGCTCAAGGCAAGTCTTTAGCTCTTACAGCCCTCCTCCTGTAACCTTCAACAAAGCTCTTCCCCTTCCCCCTCTCAGTATGGCTCTTCTTAGTTACCGATACAGTTGCGCAACCATGTTTCAATTTAAAGGGTGTTGAATTGACGGTAAAAAGGTTTAGCACACATTTTCACCTAAACCCTGAAAAACAAAAGCTAAGGAAACAAAAGAATGGTAAAAATATAAAGGAGTTCCTTTTGCTCCTCTGGTGGACATGCCTGTGAAATGTAGCCTATATTTAGCCTGTTGAGATCTTATGCTCGCGTGTTTTGTAGTTTTTAAACGTTCCTTTCAATAGGATAGTGGAGCTTATATAAATGTAGTTCTTATAAGTTTAACCTAAAAATTTTTTCTGGTCATCTCAGTTAATCTTGAAAAGTCTTTATAAGCCTAGTTCGTAACCGTAGACCTTATTTATGTATTTTACCAGACTACGAACTAGAATAATAACTAACATGTCTCTATAAGGATATTAGTTGAGTGATAGCTTTCAGCACGATACGTCAAGAGATATAATTGTCATTTTTTCCAACATTTTTCGCTGCATTTCAACTTTTAGGGAACAATATATATATATATCATCTTCTAACAGAACGTAAAGTATGAAATGTCCTAATACCATATAGATATACCAAATTTTGACTGTTCTAACACCAAAGGATTCTGAGGATGTCGGGTTGATTGAAGTGAAAAGTATGTCTTTGTTAGCGTAACTTGCTCACTGTAAACTTTCAACTCTCACCATACAAATTGACTGTTTGATAAGACATCCCAAGTGAAACGTAGAGTAGTAGACCGACTTGTTTGATATGGTATAGCTTGGACACGTAACTGAGTTAACATTAGACATTTTCTTTCTTTTATTGTGCAGACTATTCCATGTCTTTAACTGTGTACTTGTAGTAGTGCGTACGCATGCCCACACGATACAAACGTAAGTCAACTCCGCAAGCAGACCAAACGATTTGGTCTTTTATCTTAAAAAGCGAGCTACAACAGAATTCCGCTCGACCCTTTGATCAGGTGTAAATTTGTATGTAACAGTCTACACTAGTTGACTCCAGTTTTGTTGTTGGCACCCTTTGATCTCCGAGATATGATTTACTTCACTGTGGATTTTAATGGTACTTGCGGAGTTTTAACGTGAGCAGGCCAAGCCGGGAGTGATATTCTTTCAAACAGGTTGTACAGGCGAGTACTGTAGGTTGTTCTGCTTCTAGTTCGGCCAGAAAGATAGCTGGTGTGGCCTCTCCTAAATATAGTCCTGGTCACTGTTTGAGAACCCCGTACCTCTCCACCTCTCTGATTTACTGATAGAGCAAAGTGGATAGGCTGAGCCCAGTACCACTAGTAACAGTTCGGCTGCAGGAGTTGCCAGATTGATTGTTGTGAGCATCAGACCGTCTTAGAGAATCTACTCCTGACTCCCATAGCCTTCCTGGTTGAGTATTTCCTGTAAGTTTGGCTTCCATAGTCTTCCACCTCCCGGGGTTCACACAAGGCAGTCAAAACGACGAAAATAAGTAACTCGAGCAAGAGTGGCAGATAGGTTGTATGCCTTGCCAAAGGTTAAACCATGTTTAGGCCCGGGAAGGCTTATCCTATGCATTAAAAGCTAGGCTATCTAAATAAAGGCCGTTCTCCCTCCGCCACATTCTGGCGCAGTGGATGGAAGTTTACTTTCCACACTACAGTTGCACTTGTGGAATAATCGATCGGGCTACCTTACTAAGGCTGCAATTTATATTTAAGTTGATTTTTGTGGCAATATCTTAAGAGACCGTTTAAGAAATAGCGTATCAATTTTCCACATTTTCTTTTCCCTCTACTCGTGTTTGTTCTCATTAGTATGTCTTAGTCACTTCAGTTGCTACATGCTCTCTTGCTGGCAACCTGCGCTCCCACCTCTTCCTATGGAGATGGAAGGAGAGTTTGAAACATGGTGAAACGACAATGTGAAATGAGAAAAGGAACTAAAATTATTGCTAGTACTTTGAAAACTGTCAACGAACTATTGATAACGTTTAATTCCTAGCACTCTTTCTTCATAAGTGGAAATCGAAATAATAAGTACACATTTTCACTACATGCAGGACATTCACGTTTGTCTTTTTCTCAGTAATCACTATAAACGTTCTATACGCCTTAGCAATAATATGATAATGTGACTGCTGCATACTAAAAAAACGTTGTTGAATACTCTTTTTCAGGTTGCCCCCATTCCTTGTTTTCCGCCTTATCTACGCCTACTCTAGGGAGTCTCCTTAGCCCGTCCTGACGAGCACTAGTACAGAGTATTTGTATGAAATGGATGTCAAATATCACAACTACCTCGCATCATTGTTAAGGGAAATGCTGGGACCCAGTTTAATGCGTTGCAAGTTGATACTTCAAGTTGAGTCTAAAGAGTTTGCTGTGGAAAGTTTCAGAATCATTTGACTTGTTCAATTACCTCTTGCCATAAAATATATCAGACAGACATGCAACCAAAGTAATGAGTGTCGGTTCTTATTGACGAGGCTAAGAAAGCTTTTATCACAATTTTCTGAAGACATTTTAGAAATGAGGTCGAGGTCGAGGTCAATATTTTACGTTATGCAGAGAAACAGTCATTTGAAGCGAGATCACTCTTTGTAAGAGAACAAGTTATTCATGATCTATTTGGGTAAATGGAAAATGCAAGCTGTTATCGATGATATCTGCATACATACCCGAACTTGCAAGAAAAGGTAAGCCGGAAGCATGTGATTATGAATCCAATTGGATTGAACACTGCAACAATTAAATGAGCAAAGTTTAAATCATCAAATACATTTAAGCGTCTGTCTGGCACCTTATGTATCACTAATACTATATTCTTTTGTAGGCGGTGATGGAGAGCTTGATCCATTATGTAGTGAAGCTCTAAAGGCAGTCAACAATGCATATTGAGTATATCCCCACCCACGCGGTATCAGTGCTGCCAACGACGCCTTTACTACGAAGTACACTATCAATTCTGTCCAAGACGAAGGAGAGCAAATCATGTATTGAACAAAGACATCTGTAGTTTAAAGTTAATTTAAGAGTATTTATGTGGAACTAGTGTCTTGTTTAATAAAATATTTAGCAACGTTGTATACTTTAAACGATTTGTCTGAACACCAAACGTTGGTCATGGGTTACCTTATATATATATTTAGCTCTCTGTCAGAGCTGTAAGCCACCACATGTGTACGGTTATCATCTGCTACTGTAGTAAGTATCTGGACCTTGCGTATCCGTTAGAGCAAACGTCTGTCATATTTTAAAATACGTGCTAAAGCCCCTTGCATAACTTTTATTTATCAGTTTGTTGTTTGTGTTTAGTAAATAATTCTTTGGTATAGCATACCTATTGCGCCTCTATGCCTTTTTTGCGACAAACATATTACTTGTGGATACTTGTTTACTCGTAACTTTATACTGCAATTACTTAGGCATCACTTTTTCCAACTATTTTTGATTGAATGTTGTCAGTTTCCCCGAGACAGTTAACAGTCTTTAAATGCTCTATTATAGCAAGGTCGGTGTACTTTCATGAAGTTTACCGTCAATTACCACTCCCATCTTAACTTCAACTCCTTCAGTGTCCTCTGATTACAACTATGCCTTGACTAGTACCTAAATCTCGCAGCCTCCCTCCGATTCGGATTCATGACTTCATACATTATAATACGGGACGCTTACTATCTGTGGCAATAATGATATAACTACTACGCATGTTTGCCCCTTGGTCCCATTATATCATATTTCCTAAGCCCCGGAAGGTCCAGTTTGCCACCACTTCATACCTTTTCCCCTTTCCATCTGCAAGCTGGTATTGGACTAACTTTGGTTTC
The DNA here is from genome assembly GCA_010016065.2 of Carybdea cf. marsupialis auct. non (Linnaeus, 1758). Classification (NCBI taxonomy): domain Eukaryota; kingdom Metazoa; phylum Cnidaria; class Cubozoa; order Carybdeida; family Carybdeidae; genus Carybdea; species Carybdea cf. marsupialis auct. non (Linnaeus, 1758). Next base: position 16,404 of record JAAAKL020004650.1, on the reverse strand, counting down.
CCAGGAAAGTAACTTTTGAGGAGATAGGGGAATCATTTGAAAATCAATGGAAAATACTTGCTGGACATTTAGAGACACCTTACACTTACATGATATGTAGGAGGGCTGAACCTTGGAAATGTAATTTCCTAACACGCAACGACAAAGTCATGAATGCTTCTCTTTCTTTTGTTAAGTGGCGGCAGTTAGCATCCACCAGATGATGGTCCATGACTTCGATTAATTGATAAAGAGATTTCATTCTCAAGAATTACAAAATAAATTAAAAAATGCAGCATTTATACAGCGCCCTTTTTAAGCCAGGCAAATTCAGTGGTTGTTTAAAACCGACATTGACCGTAACGCAGGCTCGCTTTTAATGGTCTTTTTTCTATGCCACTCCCTGGAGAGCGTACCACACACCAGCCGCCACGAGCACGGTTCTTCCATGCTTTTTATCCGTCATAGTCATGTTCCAACTTTTACACATTGGTATTGTAAAGCACAGTCGAGTTTATATCTTGGTCAAGGACATTACTGCGGTACCGGGACTTGAAGCTCTGAATCTCATAACCCTTGGATGATGAGACAGCAATCCGGCCGCCTCTGCCTTTGCCAAGGTAGAAGTCTAACTTTTGTTAACTTGAGAAAGACACTTGATTCCTACCTATACCTGTAGCTCTGGGTGCCAACAAGAAAGTAGAAAACCTCGACAAGAGAAAGCCTACTTCACCTTTTGCTTGCGACTATTACATTGAGGCATATCCAACTCATCATGAATGAAACAGAACTGTTGACGATTGGATGATATAAAGGCATTGAAACGTGACGATTGGATGATATATAGAGGCATTGGAACCTGACGATTGAATGATATATAGAGGCATTGGGACGTGACGATGTATGATACATTAATATTCTGTAAACGTATCTTGATTTTGCTCGTTACGGCCATACGTAAAGGGCATCGTAACGAGTTTAAGCGCCCAATTTCGAATCACCTATATTTCTTTCCTGACACCTGGAATCATTCAGAAAGCAGATACCATGGTGTGAGTAGGATAGGCAAGATTTAGACGCTATGATGCTTAGCGTTCCATGTTTCAAGTATAACAGAATGGATAACACATATCAAAAATCATATGGTGGAAGTTGACACGGAGAAGTTTTTTGATCATAAACAAGTACTAAACTATGGGAAGGCAACCCAGGAGCAATTTATATTGAGTGAGAGTGTAAGAATGTTGTTTTTAAGCGACAAAAAAGTGAGAGAGCCAGCACAACAAATTAAAAGTCGTCAATACAGAGCCGGTGAATAGCATCAATAGAAAGGATAGAATAATTGGCACCCGTGAGTCAATTCTCTCATTTGGTCAGTAAGGGGTCCATGGAACTGACGATATCAATGTACGCCGATGGAAAATTCCCCGTGATGACATATCTTCTACAGGCATAGGCAACCTCCGGCCCCCGGGTTATTATAAAACGTGTATAAAATACAGCCCGATGAACATTTTGGCCATTTTCCATTCGGCTCGTGGACACTTCCACGGCACAATTACTAACTAGTTCTCCAGCGGTTCTTTCGTGCAACATGCTCTGGTTGTCTCCGTTTATGCAATTGCTAAAATCTCTGTTATAGTACGGAGAAGCCTTGCCATAGGGAGACCTACACAGCCCTTTGCCCCCTAAGTTATCCCCGTAAGAGAATACACATCTATCAAAACCTCAATTAAGTTTATGACCATTAGCCAGTTCTATCATTAAATCTTTAGCTGAAGGCAAGGCTACTTTCAAAAAGACACTAGAGAAGTAGAACTGGTGTAAGCGATCTTTTTCATGTGATAGGCCAGAACTGTGACTGGTAGAGAAACTGCGGATCAAAATTTAGACATTGTTAGCGGCGTTTTCAATATAGGCTACGGGTTACTAAATTTTGGCTCGCGAATTCTCTGCCATCCAAAGATTGAACCCGTCACCTGAAAATGGGTACCCACACCTGTTCTAGTTCCCTGGCATCTTTCTTGAAAATAGCCTCATATAGTTTGCATAGCCTCGCAATGTGGTTTACCCGCTCGTAATGAATTTTTCACTTACCACGGCTCAGTTTTCTCAAGGGGTAGGGGGCACACTTTTAGGAATTTCTGAGAGGAAGCGCTGTTTTGATAATCCCTTTTGTCGACTTGAGTAATATATTATTTCAAATTCTCCACTGCTGTACTGAAATACAGGTACAAAACGTCGAGAGGTCGAACAGAGGCATCAGCAATGTAAGTTCAGGAATTAGTGGTGGGGGTTAGCTGACACAAAAATATGTCTCCAAAGATTGTTTACAGAACATGGCTAACTACGTAGATCGACACAGTCTTTTTAGAGTTTTAAATGTTCCTTTTAAACAATGGCTAGGAAAGAAGGCCATGGGCTAGAGTACTAAAGAGTGGACGTTACAAAACATTTTGCCCTGGAACCCAAACCTAAACAATTAAACATACGCACTCGAAATCTCCTGGTCACAACGTATTTCCAGGGTGACTACTTAAAAGCTTGAAAAATTGTAAAATAAATATCATTAAGCTCACTTAATTAACCGATGAGCTAGATTTAAATAGTATGTTTTTTAATAAGCAAGGCTTTAATACGTATGTTTTGAACTTTACGACAAATCTCCAAGTTTGTTGGAAATATCGACTTGGACAGACTACCTTTATCAACAAGAAAAATGTAGTGGGTACAAGATTCGTCGAACTTGTGATTTTCATAAGATAATGAAGTCGTACTTAAGTACGCTATCGATATTTTACATGTTTGAAACAAAAAGACAACAAAGACCGAGAATATTAAACAAAAACACTGTAACAATAATTGGCGAAACGTTGATAAAAATACCTCGGAGTTGCATTTTTACAAAGACTTTTTAAGGCTATTTTACATTAAATGAGTTTATATATACAAATTGATCAAATTTATTAAGAAGAATGCGCAAATGACCAAATCTACACATAAACAGTACTGTACAAATCGCAGTTTAGCCCATTGTAAATTGAAAATACTCCTTTCAAAGCTATAACTAATGAACGAAAATACGGTGACTTAAAAACGGTCAGAGAAGCTACATGTCGTGCTGTTCGCAAACATTCATACAAAACCCAAACATCTCTACTATAGCCTTCTTCATTTGTCTTTACCTTTCATAAGTGATGTTCTTGCGTTAAGTAGTAATTTAAACGCCTCTTCTGTTCCTGGCGCTAAACTCTTGTCCGGATGAATAAGGACTGCTAGTCGACGGTATGCTTTGTTAATTTCATCCCTAGAAATTGGAAATTAGGGCTGGTTTTAGCCAAATTGATACTTAGACAATGACACAGGTCCAAAAATCGAGAGCTACTCCAGAGTCACCCATTAACGCGAAAATGGCTCCCAGAAGACAAATGGGTGGTACCTCTATATAACTATTTATCCTATCACTATATGATCTATCATATAAATAAAAATGCAAATAAATACACAATATATACACATAACTAAACACTGCGTTAACAACATTAAAATGCCTAGAGGGTTGCTTTCGGTTAAAAACTTTCTCAATTGTACGAATATACATACTTATATTTAAGTGTCTAAGACTTAGCTTCCAACTGCATATACACTAAAAAAGTGAAATGCGATCGTTATTCTTCTCTAGTGTGTACTATACGTTTTGACAAAGCAGATTAGAAGCCACAATTGTCTTCAGCAATTTGAAAATGTTTTAAAACGTTAATCATCCCTATTCACGAAATAGACACTGATGTTTGGAAGTTACGTCGACACTCATCCAGGTAGGTGTGGAAATGTGCATGACTTCAGCCATAGAACAAAGGAAGAAAATACACAATATCCAAGAAATCATCAACACAAAAAGACATTCCAAAGCTTAGCACGCCTTCGCAACTTTGCTACGATACAGGACCCAAGGCAAATTTATGTAACGGGGCTCGATTTATGATAGAGATTTTGTGCAATAATTTATCAATGGGCAGCCTGTGAAATGATGACAGTATTGCCAAATCATGTGGCCAACAACTGACCAAGGGCACGCAGGAACCAAGCTGATGATATGAGGTATTTGCTGTCGGCAATGGAACATTGGTGTTACCTCCCATAGCAATAAACGTTTAGCGTTTTCTTTAGCACTGGGTTAAACTCCTCCTATGCTACAAAAATTTAAAAAATTACTAACTTTGAAGCTCCTGATGTGAGCCCGAGTTTCTCATAATCAGTCTTTCCATTCCTGAGTCTCTTAATCGCATCAGCTTGCTCTTGTGTATAAGCCAATGAGGTGGTAGGTGGTTTGGGTTTCTTACCCGATTCTAAGACTTCACAAATACCTTGAAACAAGGCCTGTAAATAGGAAGACAATCGAATAGAAGAAAATTGAGAGGTGCGGGGATTGCTATAGCTCAAAATGATGAGTGATCTATTGTCTTTCACAATACGCCTATTGAAAGACGCATCATTTCGCCTTTCCTTTTAAGCTGACACTCACCAATCTCATCCCCGTTAGCTGATTACGCTGCTAACAGCGTGACTGAAGGAGGTAGCACGTCAAGGTTATGGGATTCCAGGCCTCCTAAACTATTAATTGGTGAACGAAAGCTTCTAAGCACAGACACCTGAAAGATACTGGTTGGCTACTACAAAAGATCATGGTAATGTCATTCTTTTGAAGGCCTAGTGGCGAAAATGTTTCTAACTCCAAAATAACTCCTTTTGCATATGTTAGTCTCATTTTCAGCGGAATCAATTCGAGTAAATCACTACTCGGATTGGCCATTTATTGCCACTCAGGCAGACACACAAGCAGTCACGAACTGCATACTATAGAACTCAATAAACATGAAGCACTTAAGGCGTTGGCAGGGATCGAACCCAGGATCTACCACACCGAAAACGAAGACCTTACCATTGCACTAAACAGTACAATAGTAAATTCGACAATCCTGGAAGTCGATCCCGAATTCTCACTGATACTACTCCCTACATACTGTTTATTGTATGTTTTGCAGTTAAGAAGATAAACTACCATACGAGAATTACAGTTAAGGTTTCCCTTACGTAAGTTGTAAGTCCTTGAGTTAGTTTTATCGGAAAAAATTTCACCACTTTCCAGGAACTTACACACTTGACAGTTTGATCTAGCACAGGTACTGCAAAGTCCTCTTACCTGGTTTATTTTAGGTAACTTTGTTCTAAATAGGATATCTTGCAGAGTTCTTGATCTACGGAGGGAAACCAATGGAACCTTGCTAAATGTTTTCATGTTCTACATGAATTTATAAGATGACCTGAGCCTTCTCTAGAACCTTATAAATTCCGTGTTGGAGTATGGGATCAACGGTAGTAAAAATACATACCTTAACATAATCTATGAACATACCTCGAACAGTTCTTGAATTCCTTCTCCCGTTTGTGCCGAAATTTCATAGTAGTAATATCCATATTTACTAGCCCACAATTGTGCCTCTGCTTCATCGACGACGCGAGAACGGTCAATCTAAGGGGAAGACATTGGCAATGATTAGGGGGAAGACATTGGCAATGACTAGGGGGAAGACATTGGCAATGATTAGGGGAAAGACATTAGCAATGATTAGGGGGAAGACATTGGCAATGATTAGGGGGAAGACTCAGCTGAGAGAAGAGATAAACAGACTGCCGTTAGTTACCTCTGATTGACGTTACCAAATGTGCATTATTTAAATCGTTTTTCTGTTTTCTACACTTCAACGAATCATGACTGATCAATTTGTCTACAACTGCACAACAGCAATTGACTTCGAGTTTATTAACAATTTGTTTATGCCCATGTTTTAAGCTATTATTTTACATTCTTTGATGTTTTGATGCGTAAGATTGACTGGGTTGGTCTTATTTAATATCGATGAGTATACGAATTAGTACACGAGTGCACACCAAAATTTATTGATTAGAGTCCAATGGTATTTGTGGATCAGTATCATCAGCCCCTATTAAATAATCTACTTAAACACAGGCAGCAAATTTTCCTCGGAGCTCATTATCAAGTAAAATAAATGAAATGCCAGGGTTACATATAAAAATTAATCGTTAAACATTTCGAATGTCATGGCATTCAATGTATTGTATTGATAGATACGAGAATCAGGAAACGGTAGGGCACATCTTGTTTGAAATACGTAATTATGGGTACACAGTGAGTTAAAAGTGTTTAGACTATTGAACTCAAAAATTAGGAGAAAATACTTTTCAAAGGTGCACAAAGTAACGAAACCATACTTTTAATTACCTTATTGCCACACACAACAAAAACGACTTTTTCCATATCTTTCGTGTCGTCTAAATTCCTGCGCATTTCATCCAACCATCCATCCAGTGCATTGAAACTCTCTCTATCACTAACATCAAATACCAGGAGACATCCCTGCGTTCCCTTGTAGAATTCGTTCCTCACCTTTTCCGGTGGATGCAAGATATAAAACACGGCAGCATTAAAAACCCTTGCTTACGTAACTACGCGAAACTAAATCTATTTCAATATTCCGAAAACGGAGGTGGGGAGATTTGTTACAGTATGGATCACATTTAACTCAATAAGTCAGGGTTACTTGTTAACCTCTTAATGTTCTCCTAAATCACTTCAGCTGCCGATGGTGGATAGAAGCTTTGAATCATTAGTCTAATTAGGATCAGATCACTTACGCACGTACGCGCTTACAAACATCAAATGTCCAAACTATTTGTCAGCTGAAGCAGATTGAAGAAAAACTGAGAAAAAGGGTTCTCCAATCTCCCTAACAACGCGTTAGCCCACAATTTCGCGCCTATTTGTCAAAAACTGCATTACTAGCTCTGGACCGTACCAAAACGATTTACTGGTTTTGACAGAGTGTGATAGAGTCTTAAATCTCTTATCAATTCAATCTGGGATCTCTTTCAAAGGTATGTAATAATTTATAATATTTGCTCTTAGTTCATACACTGGTAGACATACTATGTCCAGTTTAACTGTAAGTCTCCACTTGTAGACGTGCATGAAAGTTAAAGAACATATGTTATTCCAAACTACATCATAACATAGATTGTCACGGGATGTTTTCTTTTTGGCTGAGCGCAGCAACCGCTACCTAGGCAGCAATTAACGTCTACTACATCGGGGAAGTGGGAGCATATTGCAACAACTCGATTGAAGATTGTTTGATTTAAAAATCACACTTCAAAGTCTACAATACGTTTAGCTTGTAGGAATACGTCGTAGCAGAACACTAACTTTCCAGAATATTTTTTTACTGAAATGGGCCATGGCACGGAAGATGGGTTTGGATGATGCTTCTGTGATTGTCAGAGATGTTGTGGCTACCCTTGTTTCTTGTGACGACAGACTGCAATTTTACGCTCCACCGTGCTTTGCACATCATGTGTTCAGATAGCATCTACATTTAGTGCATTTCTTTGCATAAATCGCTTTGCCTTAACATTAAGAGATGACACTCTAAAAACAAGACACAAACATATGAAGAACTGTATAGAGTTGGTGCCAATAGTTTCGCAAGGGAATGTGCTTTTACGACCCGATCAGGATATGCTACAAACTAACAGTAACCGTTTCAAAGCAACGCAGGATTTTTACCAGCTATTCAACTTTAATGGACGGAACCAGACACATTTTAAAACGCGTCCCTTACCTCATAAAACACTGGATGTCCAGCCATATCAAAGATGTTAACCTTTAAGTTCTTCCCATTGATCGCCACTCTAAATATAAATCATTTATTCAAAATATAGATATGGTTTAACAACTGCGAATAAACACAAAGAAGTAATTGTAATTACTGTGATTGTAATAACAGTTATATATTAACTATGAATTCTAAAGCGAAGTCACTGGTACATGTTACTGGAGACCGTGAAATTTTCAACAACGGTACTGTATTACTGTGAGGTTTTCCAATATTAAAATACAGCACAAAACAAATGAAATATTACCAAGGATGTAAAAAGTTGGGGTATTGCTCTAAACTCAATGGAAACAAAATGCCAGTCACTTTTTATCATATCTACATATTAGTGCATTTGAATTTGAGGGGTTATTAATCTTCCCCTTTCCTTTTATTAACAACGCTTTCTAATAGCAATCAGCAGCCCTGTCCTCTGTCATCTGGACAATTCGGTCTGTAATTTTTTCGGCAACCAAGAGTCTATTGTTTGCAACTTTTTGTTCGATATTGGGAGACAAAGCGGGAACTGTTTTAGTAGTCTGTATATCAATACATCACTGAAATATTTTGCATGTGGTAGAGCGAATATTATAAAAATTAGTTACTCCTAGTTGCTGTTCATATTGCTGCAATATAATCTGAACAGCAGTGGTTCAAAGTCTTGCTGTTTGGAATATACAATTTGATTCGTTGTTGATATTCACGATTTACGGTTTTGAAATCAATTAACTGCTCACTCCATGTCTCAAACATTATTAAAAATGTAGAGCACAAAAAATACGTCTGGTTGTTTCTGTAAAAGTGGCTTCACTTCTCAGCGACAGAAATATATTATTACCTGATGCATATTTACAAGTGATAATAGTAACAGACATTGCCTGTAATAATTTGAAAGCATGTAAGTCGCGTAAATCAATACCTTTTTCGGCTGGAGTGTCTCCGTTATTAGGTATACCTCGTTTTCACATCGTCACAGGATGAACACAGGATCATTTTTGGACACTTTGAAGTACTGGATATTCACGTTTTAGGCTCCGGTGTCTACGTTACGCCTTAGTAGAACCGTACCGTAAAAAGGAAATTATGGCACCATCCCCACGTATTCGCATATTTTTAATCAGCTCTCCAGAGTGGATACTTTTCAAAACATTGTGGAAACACGAGCATGGTTCTTTACAGGTCAACCTATCATGTTCTTGACCCTGCGTTTGTTTTGGATCAATCTGAAATTATCACAATAAGATCGCATTGAATAAAATATCCTCAAACCAACAATGTTCATGTCGGTGAGGCACACACTCTCCTATAGGTAGCCATTAAACACGACTCCTCAACCTATCGTGGAAAGGGGTAAAACGCCACCTACAACTTGAATCTTAGTATATAAAGGTGCATCAAAGAGGGTACATTTTAACGGTGCGTTTGACTGTTTGATCTACGAGAAACAATCTAGTTGACACTTATACAACTACCTATCACTACCCTTTTCTACTATACCAAATCAGGGAGTGACATCTTGAATGCAATTCAAAATGAAACTAGCTTCCTCTTACGCAGACAAAATATGACGAAGGGGATATTTCCATTTAAAAACTTTTGGATAGGTTTTACTCGTCTACAGTAGACGATTTGCATTGCACTTCAGATGCTGCGGTTATTGGAAAACAGCAAAAGGACAGAGGGTAGCCGTTTGGAAAATGCTAATAGAATCAGGGTTTTAGACGACCTTGTAATTCACATCCATAGGCTTAAAAATTAAAAAGACATACTTCAATTTAATTGATTAGAATAATACACTGCTTCGTTGCACACATTTAACCAGGGGCATATCCAGAATTTTCCAAAGGGGGCTACAATAATAGAACTCCAAGCCACAGAATTCTAATGACAGCCTACAGTTACGCTAATCTTCAATAAGTGTGTGTAAGTGCCTCACAAGTCTCGGTGTTTGAATCTATTGAGACATCTATGTTTGAGTGCATTTTCCAATTTCATATTTTTCTTAGGCATTAAAATAATATCTTTCACAGGGGGGCCTTCTACCATGTCCCCCCTTGGGTACACCTTTGCATTTGACATTAGTATGTGGCTGTCACATATTCCTATTGTTTCCCTGTGTTTGACATGATACTGATTTCCTTGTATCCCTGTGTTTTCCTTGTATAACCTTCATATTCATTGTATATAGTTAGTTGAATCTTAGTTTGTTGTAACATGGAGGCGTGCAAAGAATGAAGTAAAGCCCACATCGGTTTTCTCTTGTTTCAGCATTTAACCCTACATCGAAGTTTCACAGTGACGTTATATAGAAAACACATGGGGTGCACTTTAATATTTATACTCACAAATAAGGTAGGAAACCTACTTGGTAACTCCAAAATCAATCCCTATTGTTGCCATGTACTTGGATACAAATCTTCGTTCACAATACCTCTTGATGATACAACTCTATAAAATAACAATGTGCCAATACATACAATTAATTACATACATAACAACAGTAGCAAGCAAGGTAGATTCAAATCAAATTAAAACAGGTAAGTATGAACTATGGCACTGTAAGTCCTCAAATTCTTCTTTGGTGGCAAAAATGCACACTGAGTGGAATTGTAGCTAGCAAAAAAGTTTCTTAACTAATCGATGTGCAAATTTTGCTCCATTTGAGGTGTGTACCTAGTGAGTAGGATAACAATACCAAGCAATCGAAAGGGTCCACTTGAATCCTCTTTGTGCGTTTTTAATGCTTTACTCCTTTCAAAAGTCCAAAATGTATGCATCTGTTCAATGACAATGATTTGCCTTTTCCTGTGTCAGTTTAATTTGTCACTGTGAGCCATAAGATAAAAAAAATTCAAAGTTCTTGTATTAGCTAAGTTACAAACTATGGAAAGTTTCACTGTCATACATCAAGAATGGCCCAGATTTTTGGTGATGAATATTTCATCAAGCTTATTATTACCAAAAGATTAGCAGAAGCAGTAATATACACACCTGAAGCTCATAACCATCAATTTATGAGCCAGCTACTCCTAGCTATAGCACAATGCCTCTCCTAAAATTGGGTTCCTTCATTATACAGAATAATGTGAGAAGAACTGATTAAGAAACTATAGCTTTTGGTAGACTAAAAATATGCTGATTGTGATAGAAGAGAAAATGAAATCAAAATATACCTATATAAAAAGTGATGTATAAAGGAATAATAAATGAGAATCCTGTCCAGAAAATTAAAAAAAATTATTAAAGAGCTATCAAACCTAACCTATTAATGTCTCTGTGATAAGGCTCATACCCCTTGTATAGACTAGTGTATATAAGCAGTACTGACCATACCTTCTGCAACCTATGCATATGACATTGGGCCACTAAAAGCAGATAATACAAAAAAGTCAAATTTTCGGAAATGATTCTCTGTTAAGTATGGCTCAGAAATTGATTGTTGTAGGGTGTCAGATATTTGAGAGTAACTTCGTATCAAGCACCTGATTATTGATGTTGTTAATCTGGGGAGACCATTAAGCCTTTTTGTAAATGAAATTGGTTGAGGTGATGCAACATAAGCATATTAAATTATTTATAAGGAAGAATTTCCAAGGAAAAGAGCAAAAGGTATACCTAAAAATGTTGAGTGAATCCTCCTGTAAACTATAGTTGGAAGCAACACGTATGCCACTTTAATTAGCTACCATCACCTTCATGGTATGCACCAATCCTATTCCAGGTAAAATGTTGATGTTTTTTCCTGGCATTGCTGATACCTGTCTTACCAATTCTGCAAAGATGTAAGGCATAGCAAACCTTGACACCACTGCCTTAAATTGAATCCCAGTCGATTGAAATACAGGGCGTGTACAGTACTATTGGGCCACTTTACCAATCAAATTTACTATATATGTAAATTGCTAAATCATAGAAATTGATGTCATATGTGCACAGGAGATGCATAAAGGCCCCTCATGGATTATGCCATAGAAGAATCAGACTAATTATCAGCACTACAGAAGCCCCATTCTCATGGAGGTTGCTTAGAGGTCTATACAATCTGCCTTGTGAGTAGTTATCTATGTGTTACTATATGATGCATGCGCTACTATATGATGCAAGTGTTACTATATTATTCATGTGCTAAAGAAAGGCTAACAACAGATACACTACACCACATCCTATTAACCACATAAATACAAGTTAGAGAGTTATGTGGAAAGACAAAAAATCAAAGGTGATATAAAATTTCCATCTGATGAATTAAACCTGTCATACACAGTATATAAGTTTAGAATTCTTGAAAATGGCCAGTCTGACTAGCTCCCTTTTTTCTTTTGTTGTTGCCAAATGTTTCAGATTCATTTATCAATAAGACATACAGATAAATCTTGGCATAATAGCTCCTCTTACCTTGCCAGTTTCTGCATGGCCCATGCTAATAATTTTTACCCTAGCAGCTTTTCCTGGAGTCATGTCTGCCCATGAACTAGTTATGGACACACCAAAAATCCCATTACCATAGGTCAGGGTTGCATAACAATTCTTGTATCCAGATAATTAACAACCATTACCTGAAAAGGGAAATTCTATCCTAAAATTAATGGTAATGGTAAAGATTTTATTGAAAGGAAACATAATCAATGTTCTGCTCTGTTCACTAACTTTCATTGTTCTGTATCAACTCATGGCAAAAAGCCTTTTGGGGTTGATCTAGTGCATCCAGATTGCACTGCAGTTTGCCCTTGACAACACTTGTCAACATTTCATCTTACATCATGAAACTGCACTTCTCTTAAGACTATACTCAATCAAGCACCAGAAAAAGGTTTGTGCCACTTATGTTACACTTTTAGGAACTACCTGCATATTTGGTAACATAAGCCTTACGAGAGATCCACAAACAGTATAAAGAGGTCCCTTGCAAAACTGAGATGTCTTTCTTTGCCAACACAATAAAAGCACCAAGTTTAAACTATGTTTATTTTTATCAACAATTTTAAAGCTTTAATATATATAGCACCATATTTTCTGTTACTCCATCCAAACAGGTTTACAATAATCACATTGGCAACTCAATGAAGATTCTTAAGTAGTCATTGAGCAAGTGTCAAATATATCTATATGAGCCTTTGGGGCATTTTTTAACCATGTATATTTGATAGATTAAATTATGTGATATAAAAATTACTTCAATTAATAGTGTGAAGTCACAGAGGGGCTATGGTACATATTTATATGAAATAAATTTATTTGATTTAGCAGAATCTCCCAATTATCATCAATGCAACCTCTAATAATTGCATCAGATAACAAGAATTTTTAGATAAATCACTGTTCAGTGTCTATACCTGCACTGGTTTGGGCAATATTAGCATAAAAACAAAAGTTTGGGTGGAGGACAGTACCTTTTTTAGGGGTACTACAAATGCTCATTATGAAAGTAACAAAATCCAATGCAAAATTATCAGTTTGGGAACATGTTAGCATAACTAATACAGAAACATAAACAATATTAATTGAAAGTTTCAAAGTCCGATTCAAAACCAAAACTAATAAGTCAAATGTCCTAACCACCATGGCATGTTGTTCCTGACGAAAAGTTACCTGGTCTGGCACAATCAACCTTTACAAGCTTAATGCACCTCATAATTGGGGGAAACAGATCACCAGCTTTATGGTCTAGACAGTAAATTTAGAGGAGATGCCAAGATTCTCAGAGGTTGATTGAAACCACATGATATCACATGCAAAAAAAAGCCACAGGGAGTGCTCTTTCAAAAGTGGAAACATACTTACAAGGGCATTTGAAGTGCAGCAGTTAACCATGGATATAATGTAGTAGAAGATTTTAAGGCAAAACTTCGAATGACATTGGCGTAATCTTCCAGTGTAACTCAACTACCGGTACCCAACTAACAAGTTTTACGAGCTCAGTCTACTCGAGTTGTATACGCCTACCGTACCACTCGAAAACCTGTCGAAAACTACATTATCGACGAAAGTTTTAAAACCTCATTTTCAATTCAAAAATAAATTTTACCGTTTAAAAATTTTTTCATTTTAGTACAAAATTGAAGTCTTTTGTTCATTTCGCTAGCTGGTTTACCGATTTGTGTATTCCATTGTTACATAGTCAGTAGTTTATCATCCTCACTAAAAACAAGACTACCGGTACGTATGTATGTTGCTAGAGGGGGAGTTGTAATGGCATATCTCACTAACTGATAAACCCGTATAAAAGAACTTGATCAAATAAAATACAATATTTTACATCAATATACAATATCTTTGTTAGTAGGCTCAAATTTAAAGGTGCCGGCATTACTGTACAGTATATATGTAAGCTCAGCTTATAGCGCTAGAGTCTAGACCAGGGCAATTTATCGTCAATCAATGAACTATGTCTCTGGTAATTGATATTGGAACGTTGATTATCTATAGTCTAGAAGCAAAACTTGAGAGATAGTTACAGTTGAAATAAAAACTAGTGTAAACGTGACTTACTTGTAGGCCATTGTTTTGGGTCATCCAGTCTCATACAGAACGTGAAGAAGTTATCTTCTTATGGTTGTTTATGTTGGCAACCATGTTAATAGGGAAGTATCTTACTTGACACCCTATGAGTTATCCCAATTCTAAATCTGCTGACCAAAGAAACCGTTTCAAAATGTTTTCATTTGCGATTTCATGATACGAGCAGAAACGGACTCTGATATCAAGTATACGTTCATTGGATTATTTGTACGATGAGCTGGAATCCTTTTAACAAACTTATTGCCCCAAAGAAGGGGCTAAAAGATGACTTGGAATTCGAGTCTTTGAGTAGTCAATTATCGCAAGTCGAGGCTGGCTCGAAGAGGGTACATAAAGACATGAAGAGATACATTGAGTCGCATCAGAGTCTTTCTAAAGGAAACCAGAAGATATTTCAGGATTTATCGAGTGGTCTCTCTTCCGTTACACTTGAAGACGAATTTATAGAAAACGTTGAGAGAATGAAGGCTTTATCTTTGACAATTGTAGAGCTAGTGAAAGAACTAAATACGAATGTACACACGACGTTTATCGACCCGGTAAAAACGTTTCAAGAAACGATACCCACAGTTCATTCGGCGATGAAACGAAGAGAGCAGAGTTTGCAAGACTATTCAAAGTACTTAGCAAGGAAAGAGAAATATCAAGAGAAAGACACAGATGCGAAACTAGCAGGAAAGTTTGACGCGAATGAAAAGTACCTTGGAGTTGCAAAGTCAGATTTTGAGAAGAGAAACCGGCAATTACTGGAGGACCTTCCCCAGTTCTTTAATTGCAGAAGAGATTATTTTCTTCCATGCTTAGATGGATTGGTTAGGAGCCAATACCTTTATTATCAGAATACATCCGATCTGTTTGAACAAGTGGGAATGATCTTTGATCAATATTCTCTAGTAAATGAGGCTTTTGTAGGCGATGGCACGAAGGACTTACAGTCAACATTAAATGATATCGTATCGCTGTCAATCGTACGTGGTAAACAGTCATAGCTATGATCCTCATAAGTCTCTTGCCTAAAAGCAGACAGGGGACGGGGAAATAGTGATAATGCTCATGCAAGTAATAGCTTCAGCGAAGTACGTGATGCTGTAGGAGTTTTTTAGATCCCGGTTCGTACTGGAGGACACCGTAGTAGTTTGTGTTGATGCTTCAATCGCGCCACTGACATGAGGAATACAGCAATATTTGTTATTGTATATATAAAGTGGTCAAGGAGTACGAGGAATTTTGATTCGAGAAATAGTAACAATAGCATACTTCAGTCCAATCTTATGTGACGTCAACATTAACAAACTTTCAAAACTAAGATTTTAAATGTAATATGACAAGGGTTGGAAGCAGACTGTAGATCTTCTGCGTACCCAAATTGTAGCAAAACTTTGACTTGGATCAATACGTTATATTGACAAGGTTAAGTCGATACGATTTCATCAGTCTTCTTGTTCGTTCTGCCCCTTATGGGTGGTATCCGGTAATGAGGATAGTCAACAAAGAGGCATTTGTTGACATCAGCTTTTGACGTAAACCTACAGAAGCAAATCGGTGGTTAGTGTTCGTTGATAATGTAAACAAAGGGAAATCCGTAGTTTCCACATCCAAATATCATGGTTAAAGCACATTTCGATGATTAAAATCAATCTTTCCCAAAACGGGTCAGTAGTAGAAGTATCAGATTGATATATTGCTAAGATTTATTTGCTTTAATTTTACGAGGAGTCTTAAAATATAGAAGAAAGAGATGCTTAGCGTACCGGGATCATGAAACATTGATATCCAATAATGAGTTTTAATTTTCCAGAGTGAACGGAAGTGGGTCACAGTTAGAATGAAGACAGGCCTGCGGTCAATTGGTTAGAGAACGTAAAGGACACATATATTTCATGTTGTAAGTAGGAAATAGGTAAATAAGTATACCAGCGGTAACTGTGGAATGTCCCTGCAAGATAAAATCACGCTTGAAAACTTCAAATTTGCTCAAAACACAAGTAATGCACCTATAAAATGGAGAGTTTTTGGATTGGTGGATTATTGTTGCGTTACAATGGCGTCATCATTTCTGTAATTTGTATCACAACCGTTCTTGCTGTCTATATCGTCCAGGGGATAGTGCGTACTCTACTGTGCTTAATTGTAGGGGGGGGGGGGGGGGGGGGGGGTATTTTTGAAAATTGGG
>JAAAKL020004649.1:0-20594 GCA_010016065.2 Carybdea cf. marsupialis auct. non (Linnaeus, 1758) | reverse complement strand
GTGTTGATGCCTTGGGCTATAGATGAGCTAGTATTATAATGGCGAGTTTAATGATGTCGAATAATTGTTTAATGCTTTGAAAAAGTGTTGATGATAACGAAAACGACAATCTCTTGTCGAGTGTTGCCATAGTGCTGATGGTATAGGTATTGTTGTTGTACTGGTGACTCAGAAATTTGCTGATGGTATGAAAATTAAAAGACGACGATCCTTATATGTTAACTTCAGTGTTGCATGATGTGTTTATGAGATAAGCCGCTCAACATTGTATATGGACAAAAACTTTGTCTGCTTGGGGTATGTTCGGATAATCGGGGATGGATTCGAGTCGAAACTATTAAAATGTACCATTAGGGTCTTTGGATATAGTTCCAGTTAACAACGATCAAACGCTTAGCAATACACACTGACTTTCCAATATTGTATTCTTAAATTTGTTGAAACTTATTTCATATTTTATTTCATATTTGCATTTTTGTGGAAAACCTAAGATTGACGCTATCTTACTTGTTAACGTAAACTCGAATAAAGTCATCCGCAACATTTCTTCCCTGAAAAGTTCTATTTCAGGCGCAACGAGGTTGCCAGTGTTGCGCAACTCATTCCCCGAAGTTATCACAAACTGCAACTGTATAAAACGTGCAAGGAAGTCATTAAAATTACTCGTAAAAGTTTATTGCAGGTCGCTAGAGAGTTTCCTTAGAAGAATTCTAGTGTCCACCCCCAAGAATGTTGTCATGGAGCTCTGTATGGTGTACTTGTTATTTATGTTAAGATATATCGTTTCTGTTGTGGGCGTGTTTGCTTCAATGTTTTTCAAAGTTGTTTTATGTTGTTATGTCATGTTTTTTCAATGTCCGCTACTTAATTATGGTAATATTTGCTACGAAAGATCAATTTTTCTCTTCTTCTCTTTCCTTCTGGTGTCGGCAAGACACTGAGTTACTAGTATCTATTACTCTGAACAATTTTCTATTTTGCAACTTTGATCAGATTATCTGTCTAGAACCATCGTCACTTCTTTAACAACAAACGACACCGTCACTACATGTACATGTACAGGACGTACCATTTGTCTTTAAAATTGAATTCATTGCTTCCTTTCGGCTTGAAAAGAAGATTCCTTATTTATCTGCCCAGATATGGTTCAACCGACATTAGTGGAAGAAGAAATTCATATTTGTTGCCAGAAATAATAGTGGCTCGCATGATAATCATCACTCACACGCATGCGTGCCTCCTGGTCTACGAAAACACTAGTTCTTAATACCAATAAAGCTCTTGGAGCGTTCCCGTTTTCCTCATTAATAGCTGGATAAGATATATATATTACTATATACCGACTTTAAATCACCCCACGTCGTGTAAAGAACAGTACTTACGCTATGTACACACTATATCGGATAGCTTTTACAAAGGCGTGAGAAATATAATTATTACACTTGACAAGAGTAACTTTGTCATGTTACGTTATGTACCGGATAGGTTGCAAGACCATCCCCTTCTCTTATGGATAGATTTCCATTGCGTTATGAACAGCTAATCGACAAAGTGTGCACACTGTCAAAGACATTACCATAAACAGTAACACATAGTATCACTTTGACACTTTCACTCACACACGTTTCCATGCCATCCCCATTAGAGGTGCATATATAATCCATCGTTCGTTTTGGCTTTTAGATATGTTGCGTATGGATCACCCAACTGCCCCGGGTCACGAACCGGGTGCACCTTCCCCACGTGGCAAGAGACGTGTTCATCAACAACGTGAGTACGCGTGGTGTGTCGAGCTAGCGTGCGTAGTTTTTGTGCTTAATCTTAAGGCCACGTAAACTAGGCATCTTAACACTGTCAAATTTTGCTTCGTCCGTGTGGACCGAGAAGCATCTGGGATGCAAACGGGATTTCTCGGATATGGAACAAACATTTTTTTGGCCGTAACTTTGCTTGTTGTCCCCCCAATCAGAGCCTTAGCAGCATCCCTTTCAAGCAACACAGTTGTACCTGTAAAATTAGCGACGAACAGAGTAGCGACGTAAACGGTAGAATCGACTTGCATTATCTTTATTCCCGAAGACCGTCTAAAATACTAAGATTTGCACTTATCGTTCAAAATAGCTCCGTTTCTCCAGGCTGAAGTCACTTTTTCGTACTCCAGCGTTTTTCAAACCCTTACAATAGCGTTTTTATTTATGATAAAGTGTCAATGAAACAATGTCAAATCGGATAAACGTTAGTTCCATGGAAGTAGGATGACATTTGTAAAATTGATACACAGCTGATGAAAGTTTAACTGCTTCCTATGAGCATTAACGAATTCGTTCCAACGGGCGTCAACCAAGTGCGCAGTAAATTTTACGTCTCGACTCATTCGTCTGTCATTCCGAAAGCAGTGGATAGCACAATCTGACATGTTAATTCTCTACACTATGAACTTAAGCAACTAAACGTGCGCTGCTGAGCAAATTTCTGCGTCTCTGCTTCGGTTCAGGAGAGTAACACTATTTTATAAGCATTGGCTCACATCGTCAATTTAACTGATAATTACCCCGATACGCTACGATATGGAATGTACTAACCTCAGTTAGTAGTGGAGTAGATAACCTGGTTCAAAGACAGGGCTAATGTAGTGGTTATGACGTGAGAAGCGTGTTTTCTTCGACTTGATGACCATCACAAAAATCCTGATGATTTGCCGCTCGTACCTGAAGAAGTAGGTTTTCAGAAAATTTAACTCCTTTAGAACTACCTGAATTTCAGTCAAGGTATAAGACATTATTAAGATTTTGATGACCGCCAGGTCAATAAACGAGAAACTCTCTTCCACTTTGTGGACTTGAGACATTCTTCATGTGCTTTGGCCATGATCGTCCTTGAAAAATAACATTTCTGATAGATTATCAAGTCCTATTATTCTGAATAATTTCATAACAATAAACCCGAACATAGGTACATCTACTTCGACTTGATGGATACTATACATGTTATTTTGTGGCCACCCACTCTGAACATTCAGAACTAATTTACCGCTAAGACAGCAAATTATACATGAGAATTAAAAGTGCATGGACAAGAAAAAATTGGTCTACAGTCTATCGTTTGCACTGCACGTGGAGAAAAACTTTAAAACGAGTGACAACAAGGTACAGGAATCTAAATAACCTTACTTCGGTGCATCACAGTGACTTTTTATTTCAAAGACCTCTGCATGACAGTCGTAAGCACCAAAACCTGCTCGTAATTAAGGTATTGTTAGCGCTGGGAGATTTAAGAGTGACTGTGCGTCTGTCTCTATTTATGAAGACATGTTTATATGTGGGATGACTTTCCTCTACCAGACATAAGCATGTTCCCAGTTGCCCGTGAATGCGAGGGTTGGTTTAAGTAAAATTCATGTTTATTTCTTGTGTTAACAAATCTGATTATTTTTTAGCATATAGTGTTTTTCGAGTTATACAAGATCTAATGGACATGCCCCGAACGTACTCGTTAGTCAAGGGTGCGATGTTCACCATGGATGTTTGGGAAGGAATATGCCGGGCTCATGTCTCTCATCAGCGCTTATTTTACTTATATCATTGGCACGATGTTATTTAGGATTAATGAATACACTGGTTGGAGAATGGAGACATGTAGGTTCACTCACAAGGTGCAACTTGGGACGGCAAGGAAGGTTTCACAAGGGTTACGTAAAAGGCATAACAATACCAAGGAAACGACAGATTTCAACAGGGTTAATGGTTAACCTAATAATTGTATTAAGAGTACCATAGGATTACGTAAAGAGTACAGCATGGCAAGGAAGAAGATACCCCAAAGGCTACATGGAGTGTCCGACAGGTCTACACATCGAGCCCTGAAGGGTTACGTAAAAGGATTGCGAGGAACGTTTGTGGGGTTCCTATAAAGTTTGCGCTGAGGGCCAACGAAGTGAATTAACTACTCCACCACCTAAAGAGAATGATTAGACCACTTTTATACTGCGTGCACAATATTTGTATACAGCACCAGCTTGCAGAGAGAAACGCCTTGCTGTTACTATGACATACGTCCGTTGTAAATACAAAGTGTTAAATTGCTTACAGTCACTTTTCTGAGCGGGGAGTAACCCACGGTTCCGTATCCTAGCAACCATCAAGCGGTTTGATAATGTAAACATCTTTAGATAAGGTGTAATGATGTAGTACTTTTGAAAAGAGAGACAACTAAAGATTAAATTTGATATCGCGGGTTTTAAAGTGATGTTCTTATGCAGAAAGGAGTCACATCTTAGTTCTTTCGTAAGAGACATCGCCTTGTGGCACATGAAACCAGCTCCTCTTCAATATGATCTAAATTTTAGGTCTGTTCAGGGCGTAGCACTATTTATTTTTAACTTTTATCTGAGGACAAATTATGAAACCTGTATATTTACTCCTAGAGGAAGTCAAATGGACTACAGTGATAATCTAATAGTTTTTGTTAGTTAGTTAGATACGTTATATTGATACTTCTAGCGTATATTTGGGATGTAAAGGTTGTTAGATTGATAGTAGTTCCAAGCCCATAATATAAAATTGACTGATATTGGTATCTCACAACCTTAAACGGGCCACGAAAGAAACATAATTCTACTATGAAGACAGATTCTACTAATCTGATGCTTCATAACAAGGAATGACGTATTGCTTTTACTTGAAGCTGTCTGGCTGCATTCTTGCGTACCAAAGGTTGATGGGGAGTTCCTCGGTTGTGCGAGGAGATATGTGTTACTCGATCCTTCACTGACACAGGTGTATTGGAAAGGCTCAACTACTTACTACCGGTTCTAGTCTATCAATTCAAAGCGTACTGGAACGAACCTCCCTTTTTATATGATCACGGGACAGATGCACTGTTATCACAGTCGCCAATGCCCTATTTTAACTTCAGCTGCCTGGATTTTGTTTTGTAATTTCACTAGAACCGAGCTACAATGAAAACAGATATGGCGCCCACAATTTGTGTGACTTTAACAAACTGTCTAATGCTAACAAGTAAAACAGCTTTGATGTACAGAGATGATTGAAACATGTAAACTATGGCAGACGTATAACCGGATCACTGTAGATAGAGTCTCGCTGAAAACATCTTTATAAGTTGCAACGAAAGATCAATACAAAGTTGTCAAAACCGGCAGCTGTTTGTTACCAAAATATTTTAAATGGAGAAAAACCCCGTACTTGAAGCAAGCAGATGTGATAGTTTAGTTCATAAAAGATTAAAGCGTCCTCACGTCGATCTTTCATATGTATTATTAGATTTTTAGCAAGAGAGAGCACCCCAGGACATTCTATGTACTGAAAGAACTTGATCTCTTATCACATTTTCAGACTTGATCAACATGCAAGGCTCCCAAGAAAATACGCCCCAGACTCCTCGTTGTAGAATTAAGGAAGAAGATACGGATTATATTCGTCTGTCGAAGCAAGGAGGACACAAAGGTACGGAAATAGCACTAAATATCTGACTAAGGAATAAATGATCAATTTTAGTGACACACTATGATCTCAGAATGGATGGCCACTATTATTAGATACTCACTGCCAAGTCCATGTTAATCAATCTGCCGTAATAGAATAACACGTTGACTCTACATCATTTCCAATCAATTCTTTAAATATTGAAGCATATTTTCAAACTTCAAAAACATCTGTTACTGCTTTCCCATCTTCATGCAGTTTCGCAACGAAAAATAGCTCGTAGCTCCTTTCCAAACTAGAGAATTGGCACTGTCGTTTCATTACAGTTCTCTCTCTCTATTGTAACATCGGCATAGTTGCTGTTAACTTTAGCAGGAATTTTTAACCCCATTTAGGGAACCTACATAAGCTTCTTGCTCCACAAACAGTTAAGGCCGAATCTACTGATGTTCATGTCTGCCAAATTTGCAACGTCTGCAAAGGGGGTTGGGATGGGCCGAAGACAAGTTTTTTAGGGAGTCCTCTTATAAAATACGGGAAGCTATAATGACCAATTCTTTTACATAGTAAGGTAAGGGATTTAAACTGATTCTATTTAATTACTGTAACTATTTAACGATAATTATGTTTTACCAGAATCTTTAATAGATTCCGTTCGAGCAAAATTTTCAATGAAAAACATATTTTGTCAGATTTTCTTCCGTATTTAAGTCTATACCTGTATGACTATAATAGCCACCCTACCATAACAATGTATATCGTTGTGAAACTACAATGTTTAGTTTGCTAAATGAGGATGCAGTTATGTTATTGCAATTTATTAAGACGTCGTATATGACAATTGCCTGTTAGCAACAACAGATGCGTAGATACGCGTCGAGCTTGATTGGACAATGAAAATAAGGGAGAATGTCTAACGCCAGATTTTGATCTGTACTGATGGCATTTAAGTCTCTTTAAAGGATTTGCAAAAACAGCCTCGATACAGGATGTTAACAAATACAACAGTTATCTCGGCCTTAGTACGGCAAATACGGTCGCCCGTAAATCTTAAACGAAATTCCCAATATAATTACGAAGGGTAAGGGAAAACTTGCATTTTGCTTGTGGCAAATTTTATTCTGTTGGTATTGACTGATCCAGTATGCACTGAAATCTTTTACTGTTGGATTTTATTGCATCACAGCCTCAAATTGTTAGGGTTGTTCTTAGTGAAATGAATTTAATACCTTACTGATTGACACTCACTGCTCTCTAATACTCATTTTGCACGATTCTGTCTACACCTTTCGAAAGTACTCCATACAGGAGAGACACATGACTTGATAGTTCCTAGTGGGAGAACGCAATTTATGCAGCAAACAAGTGGAGAGTCTGTCACACCTTTAGAGTACAACTGTTAAGTTAACATCAGGATCTTAAAAGGAAGTTTAAGGGCTTTGCTGAGTGAAACGAGTAAATGGGAGGAGATACCACATAGAATGGATGGCGAAAAAATTTTGACCCCTTTCTGACACATTGTGGTAGTGTTCCAAGGGAAGTGTTATGCACAAAAACGAATAGAATGACTATCGAACAACCTACAAAGTAACACCTTTTTTTGAGATAGTACTTCATCTCACTTACCACGTGAAGAATAAGTGATGACCATGCAGAAAGACACGCACGCTCAGAGTTGGGTCCGAGCGGTTGTAACCTGCCAAAACCCAGTCTGCGTACTTTCTAAATGTTCTTTATTGTACAGAAAAAGGAAGGTGGTAATACGGCTGTGCGGTAATGGAGGAGTGTGGGAGTATGGCTGCGTTGGTGCAAATTTGAGAAGAGGTTGCAGCAATACAAAGCGAGAGTACAACAGTTGTGTCGTAAATTGAAACCGAATACAATGCAGTTTGTAGACATGTAGTAGATGAGAATAGACTATATTCAATCTCTGTTAGATAGCTATTTTATTGTGCTATAATAAATATTGCACCTATACAGAGTAGACAACGAAAGGCACGGTATTATATTTAGAAAATGTAGTCCGTTGAAAAGGAAATTGACAACAGCGTGTAGTAAATGAAGAGAAAATGGAGATAATGCCTTTTTGTATATCATGTATCATTCTGGTTTAGTTCGCTATAAACATCATCTCGTGAGGGTAAGCGGTTTGGTTGTGTTATATGATCTTGTTGTGTAATGTATAAATTAGCTCTGGGTACTCTATGAGGGGTAGTTACTGTCTAATGATGGAGGCATTACTGAGTGAACGTGTTCAAGTAAAGGTATGATAGATACAATTGCTAAGTAATGCCTCGATTTATACCACATCTGTCGTTCAGGACAAAATCATTCACACCTTACATAATACTTTTACTGGCGATAATTCCTCCTTTTTGTAATTATACATAAACATTAAGCACTGCAGTGGCGTTATTAGGTACTCGTGAAGCACCGACCCTAATTTAAAAACTTCAAATTTATGTGATCGATCGGAGTACCGACCACAATACGAATTTCTAGACCAGTGCATTTCTTTATGGCTACACTACTACTGTTACCCCCTCCCTGTGACCAAGTATAAACCTTCTCCCATCCTGACCCCCTTTTTTACATCAGCAGCAAACTTCTTCCTAGTGCTATACAGTTAACGTAGATCAAATGATTGTTTAACCTTAAGTACTGTTACCACAGAGTAGCCACGACGTATCCACGACGTATTACCTTCAGCAGGAGAAAGATTACGTTTTACATCTCCCAATCTTAAACCTACTAGCGAGATGAAAACAGTCGTAGGTATCACGACTCACCTGGTTATGCATGGTTGGTAGACCCTCCCACATTTGTTCTTCTTGATCAGATGTTACAGGCGGATAGTATCTGTTTGAAATCGATTTAGATGATAATATTAAAAAAGCAATGGCTTCTTTGCGTATTTTTAGTTTTCTTTACATGGCAAGTATTGCTCTGAATATCATGAGCCGCATTTTGCAGTTTAACTGGTGGGATGCAAAAATGTGTTAAGAAGTAAATGTGTTCTGTATCAGGGTAAACAAAGAGATTTCCAAATACAATCCCCCTGTTTTGTAGGACTAGGAAGTAATCCATTTTCTTGCTCGATCAAACCATCTTGTAATAATCTTGTAACGGTACTTGGCTAGGAAATTGCAATATTGGAAAACATGACGTTACATCAAGTAGATAATACAAATACGTTTTGTTCCGTTCAGCGTAATCAAATTCAAATATAAGCAAACTCGTTTCTACTACTGAAGGTGTAGCACTCAGATGTATAGTTTGAAACCCATGTAATTCTACTGATACACGCTCCTTTTGGTACGGAAAATTGTATCAGGGGCCAACAAACAAGTTCGGATTAATAGTGTCGGAGACTAGGGTCAGAGTGGAAATACAAGAGACTTAAATTTCCATACCTACATGTATTAGGTAGGGCATTCTTAAATTTAACTTATCAGTTGTATAAAGAAGCTTTAGTCTGTGTATAAGTTCGAAGAAATTTGTTGGCGGCCAACTTGAAGGATGCGTAGTGTGAAATGGAGCTCTCAATGGAGCAGCTTGTGTTTGTACATGGGCTTCCGTGCGAAGCAAATTTCATTGCTATGCAGGCACAAGCAACCTTTAATTTCGTACAAAGTCACTTGATATCCCAAACGAGCATAAATAATGTAATTTTTGGCAGTATTGCGTTGTGATCGAGGAAACATCTAACCAGTCAGTTCGGAAATGGGGGATGTCATTATGAATTAAGATTGAAATGAGCTCCATAAAGTTTATCTGTTGAAACGTAGAAATTTCTGCTAGCCCCAGTGGAGTTGCAGGAAGTAAATTTCATTGTCGAGCATCGACGTTTAAACACCAACAGTCTACGTAACCGACTGTCCACAGGTTCTAAATCTTGACGCTCAAATCTCCCTTAATAGTGCGCATAAGTACCGATTAGAAGGGTGTTTCTTTCGCAGAAGCATTTAGTTATTCTTTCCAAGAATAAAACCCTCCGATAAAACCCTCTCCCTTTCTTTTGAAATGGTTTCGTATCACACAGATCAGGTATAAGAATGAAAATAATTTTTTTTATTGCTCCTTAGTAAATAGTAATGTGGAAATGTCAAAATGTGGGGAAAAAAATTAAGTGCAAGAAATGTAGTAAATTATATAATGAATACAATAAATAAATGAATAAGAGAATAAATAGATGCATTAAATTTGAACATGTAGCTCAGTCAATGGATTTTGCCCAATTTTTATACTTATTTAATTCTCAGAAATGGAAAACAAATAACTGCTAACCAATTGAGGGAGGCCATGATCTCCATGTGAATCGGCCATGATTACACAGTTTATACACATAGTTCACTCCTAATTTGTACATCAGTTTCAGTGAATATGATCCATCATCATACGGCTTGGACTTAATAAGCTTGATTTGTCGATCGAACTACATCTCTCGCACTTCTACTTTTAAAGCCTATCGGATACTCTCCTCTATGGCTTCTTTCTGCATCTAAATTAAACATTAACGAACATTATACTAGCATAGGATATCCTGCACCATCAGGGTTACATCATTTTATTGACATTGTCGATAGCTGTTAGGTTACTTGAAGTCGAAGGCTAACCCAGAATTTACGATTGTAGTGGGTGGAGTGACACCCCTGGCGGAATATGAGGACTCTTACGCTATATCTTGATTGGAGCTAGACGTACAAAGTGATAAAGTTTCTTGCGTGCAAAAGCATCTCTTGCGCTAGTTTATTGTGACGACCGTGTACTTTTTTTGAGGACGCCAATTATCACTCTGAAGAGTAGCATATAGCTTCGTACATACAATGATCGTTTACTGTTGCATGTAAGATATAACTAAAAGTAGAATAAAAACGGTTAGTTTTAGTTGTGATACTGATGTTGATATTCAATGGAAGTGAGCCAACAGCGTAGAGAAACGTGAGACGAGAACCGAGGATCGCAGACAGTGTAAATTCTATTCGTACAAAACTTTAGTCAATGAAGAGCATAGCATCAAAAAGACAGTGCACTCATTCATAACAGCACTAACACGTGAGCAGCAAAGTTGACGTAGCCAAATAAACCAACGACATTTTACCATAACAATCTGAAGACCATTTCAACTTCATTCAACATCAAAACTCGTGACCTCTTTCTAGTGTTTGACCTCATTCCTTATTGGTTTATCTTGTGAATCTAAGTGACCATTAGATTTGCCTCGTTTTGGCTTTCGTAGATTTATTGCAAATGGATGGCAAACAGTCATCACGTCCTTTGTCGCCTCGTTATAAAATTAAGGATGACGACACTCAGTACGTGCGCCTTGCAAAACAAGGTGGACACAAAAGTGAGTATCTTGGCAAGCTACGACCTGTGTGCTTGGTGTGTTTTCACTGCAATCTTTGATCAGCTCAGCCCATTAAATTTCACCAGGTGGTGATATGTATTCTTTTCCCCCCAGTACTTGGCAACTTAATTATTTTAAATGCTTTCTTGTCACCATTATAACTTGGGTGGATTTTGGACAGATTTGCTCTCTAAATTCCTTTGTTCATGCACACGGCGCAGAGAGACCGGTCATCAGATTGCTTAAAAATCAATGTCGATTCACTAATGGAGAATTGGGAGTTGTGATTATGTGAAGACTATTTAAATAAGGTGTGTTAGCATCGGGATTACCTAGCTTTATTGGTAGTGCAAAGCCATGGATCCAGGGCTCGTATCCCGATGGTGACATGATTTCATTGTTTCTAGTATCGCTCAAACATATATACTTTTCTTGCTTCCTACAAGGAAATGTTATATACAGTTAAAAGTAAGAGCCTGTGGTGCATTTTGATGGCGGTTGAAGTTAAGAAAGCAGCTTTTTTCTCAGTAGCTGTTGATTTATTACAAATTTGTTTGTAGATGTGTTAAATCTCTATCAAGCCATGGTATGCAGGAGAAAAGTTGGATTGGGGGGCTGTGTACGATTACGGGTCTTTACCAGCTTCTTCTGCGGAAATGACACCTTTTTTCTTCAACGGATTTCAAACTATTATTTTATTGGGTTATCTTTCAGAATGTCTCAGGCTTCGAACTCTAGCTGCTAATGTTCGAGTCCGTTCCGAAGTCTCTTTTGACTTATAATCGTGGCCTCGTTTTGGCTTTCGTAGATTTACTGCAAATGGATGGCAAAGAAGTGGCTCGTCCATTGTCACCTCGTTGTAGCGTCAAAGAGGATGACACGCAATATGTTCGCCTTGCAAAACAGGGTGGTCACAAAAGTGAGTATCAAGATTGCAAGAATATACATTTAAATTAATTGTGTGTCTCGATAACCAATTGATTGGGTAAGGTAGGTTTCCAAGGCCATTGGAATTAGGCTCTAGTTAAGGCTTCCTGTGACTGACAGATGTGGATGGACTGGGGAAAGATTCGCCAGGGCAGGGTTATTGCTCTACTCTTTCTAATACTCTAAACACTGAAGAACTTGACTATCGTTGCAAAACTATGGATGCGTCAACACCATTTACCAGCCGCTTAGATAGATGAACCTGCCTTAAAATGCCTTCTTCATGTCACTTCAAGAACAGAAAATCACCCCCCTTCCTTTGCGCCTAATAAGAAGTTTCGAAAGAAAATTACATTTTAATTTTAAGCAACTACTCGTCTTTGTTGATTTTACCTCCCATTTCGGGGATAGGTGCAATTTTCTTTTGCCATGGAAAACGTCAGATGGACATTTTATGTTGAAGGTCCGTACAATATTTTACGGTGTTAAAGTTTTTATAGTTGCAGAATTGATACTTTGATAGATACAGGTACTCTCCAAGTGTGAATTTTAAGGAAAAAAGTTACCAGATAGTTTACGACAGACGCCCCCCATTAACGTTTTGGCGCGGACATATTAGCCCCATTATATAAAATCAAGGAAGCAGTTAACTCCCCCTTCCTTCGGACGTCAGAGAAGTCAGAAATATATTGTGTCAAATTGCCTCCCGGTCAATAGTTTGTGGATATGTGGTAAACGCGGCAGAAGCAAGTTTTGAGACCGGAAGGGCATTCTATTCTATACTTGACCTCTTTTCAAGCTTACGACAGTGACAACAGTTCGGCGTTTGTTTCAGCATTGATGTGAACACTCGATGTGTATCTCCATTACAACCTGGTTTTTGTACCCAACACAAGTCACTTTCTCATTAGATGCCTTGTTCTAAAAAAAATTGGAAATAACTATTTTAACTGTATCAAACGATCATGCGCATATTATTAACTTTAAGCGAGAGTCACGAGTACACAATTTTTGTGGCCTGCAGCTAGTACGCCTCACTACAGAGGGGTTAGTGGCTATCAGTTACAGACAACAGTGTGGTCTTCGATGGAATTTTGTTCTAGTGGCTAACATCTCTTTAAATATAAATAATGAGTCATTCCATATTTTTACAAGTCGCACTACAGGTTACAATAATTGTCAACAATAACGTTGTCGCTGTAAAAGTTGAGACAAACGGGTGCACAGTCAGCCCCGTCTCGGAAATTCTATCGTCACATCAGTGGTTTCCAAACTTCGGGGAGTGACCTAAACTTGCGTCGTTAGATATCAATTTAAACCGCAGGGATTTTGATAGCACATTGACCGTCCAAAGGATGGGAATTTTTATTTGAAGATATAGGAGCTCTTCAAAAATTATCTTACAGAAAATATCAGTAAATTCATCAGTTCCCAAGGAATGAAAACAAACAAAAAACTAATAGTGCGGATTGTTACAAACTGGTCTCCTACCAGCCTTTGATAGTTGATAGTATCTTTAATCCGTTCAAACTGCCGATGTGAATTTCACTGATTTGATGACTATTTTAAAAAAATTCCATGGTAACATCGTCGATAGGTACAAATGCTGTTATAATTTTGTGGCTAACTTGATATTTACCAACCATTCTCATTATTTGATGGTATTAATCATTCGGTGAAAATGTTTGCTCCTCCATTGATATTGTCGCTGCTCTTCCTTTGAGGGATATGAGTTTCTTCCGTTTCACAGCCGTGCAGCCGTCATGTTTTCTGAACACTGATTCAGTGCTGTTCGGCCTTGTCCGTGTGAACAGTGGCTCAGCTCCTCCAAACCGCACATGTTTTGTACTCAGCTTCTGTCAAAGGAGATATTAGCCGATACCTATAACGAAATGGGAATCTGTTGCAGCCTCGTGGACAACAATTGTATCGGCTTGCGCGAGTACTTGAATCATCAGGTTTGACAGCAGGTTGATGAAAACAAACAAGTTGGGGTTTCGATGCAGGCATGTAGCGGTAGGATGCACTGGTACATTGCCCACCGACGAGTCGTTCAGTCTTACTGTTCTCCCCTGCTAACACTCAAAACTTTATTTGTATTTTTGCAGTGGCGGTTCGTCCATATGTGCAGGTCGTGCCTGGAACACCAAAAAATCCTCACCAATTTTTTCTGTGTTTGGCCATATCGGTTTTCCGCATTATCCAAATTATGTTCTTGTTAAATTGAATAAATTTGTTTCTTCTCCGCTGAATCCCTACTTTAAGCAACATTTATTGCGTTCAGCCTTTTGTGGTACCTAGGGTGTTATGGCACAACCTTTTGTAGTAGAAACTCTTGTAAATTTTTATAGGGCGCGGAGTTAAAGCTCATAAGGCGGCTGACCGAAGCCAAGGTGCTCCAAATCAGTTTGGAACCACCTAAGGTACAGTTAAATCATGCAACAATCAGGTAGATATCAGTGATGTTAGTATCACATTGTCCCTAACCTGACGTTTCTGAATGAAAAGATACGTGAGACATTAACTCCTTGAATATCAACATGAATGCTGTGAATTTCTTACGCAAACATTCATTCAGCTCACAAAGAAACTTAAAACATATCTAACAAGTAAGTTAGTTTGTGTTGAAGGAAAAATATTGTTGTCATTATGATGATAGATTTTTCCCCGACGGGGCAATGTCCCTACAAACCTGACAATTGGGGTTAATGTCCCATTGCCCCTCGCAGCTATGGGGGTCTACTTGCACCTACTAACATTGTAAATTTATAAAACTCCCAAAGTATATACGTTTTCTGTTACTTGAAAATGAAGTGAACACCCAGAATTTTCAGGCACGAGCCGCCACTGTATTGTTGTACCTTCTCCCTTCTGCCGATATTTAGCTGCATAGGTGGCATCTCGTGCACTTCAACAAGCATTAGATTATCAATTTACATACACTTGACTCGATCATTCCAAACAAATTGAGTTGAGTTGAGAGTGGCTGACAGCTTTAACAAACAAAATCGTTACCCAGTGAAATAGTGATTGATTACAATCAATTCCTATAAAATCTCTGGGAACCTCAGGTCTATATACGTTTAGTAGCTTCCACAGTTGAAGGAAGAGGCGAAATAAAATATGGAACGAGTAAGATTGACATCAGATATTTTAGATTTTATAAAGAGTGTTTTCTTTTAATAGTATAATAATTAGATATAAGAAAAGTATCAGGATTATCTTTCCCCACTCTTCAAGTGTTTCTACTTCGTGGAAGGAAAGGATTCTCCTGTGTTTTTACATTGTATGGTAACGTACCATCCATGTAGCATTCGTTGGCCTTTTGATGCGAAGTAGTAGTCGATGACCTTTGCGAGGTGACCTAGCTTGACCTAGGATAATGACCTGACTCCTATCGGGATTACGATAGCAGGTGTCAAAACTAGAATCGTGATCTATCCTCTTTATCAAGTGGCAAAGCCCGTTAATCATGCACAGAATATAATGACAGCGCAGCATTTTTGACAGCTGCATGTGCTAGAGAGAAGGTTATCTGAAGGGATACTGTTGTCAGCAATGAACGAAGTACAATAAAAGGAATTATTTAGGTCAGCTGCAATCGTTGAGACCATTTGGCTTCTGTTTGTGATGAATGCTTTAGCTTGCGGTCTGTTATCGATTAAAAGGGGCGTTGCAATTTGAAAATGTTTCGTCAAACTAGCCTCGTTTTCGCCAAGTCCTTAGCAGATCCCCATCTATTTTTATGTTACAA
Organism: Carybdea cf. marsupialis auct. non (Linnaeus, 1758); assembly: GCA_010016065.2. Lineage (NCBI taxonomy): Eukaryota > Metazoa > Cnidaria > Cubozoa > Carybdeida > Carybdeidae > Carybdea > Carybdea cf. marsupialis auct. non (Linnaeus, 1758). The sequence goes on along the minus strand of JAAAKL020004649.1, from coordinate 5,119 downwards.
ATATTGAGAATAACTGTGCTTTCTCCTTGTTATGTTGGCCTGTTGTGCTACGGAAAATAACCGTAGTACACGTTTCGGGTTATGCAAGGAACACACATTTTGCAGTCAGTATGCATATATCTCAATGTTTTGCCTTATCGAATTTCACATAGTTCTTAAATGTGAACTAAAGCGTGTTACATGCTTTAATATTTTAAGACATTAACTTACAACGGTGTGAAAGAGAATCATTACATGGCTAATAAACCTTTTCGTATTTCTTATCCTTGTCGAGTACTTATCTTATTAGGTACTGTAATTGATGAATCAACAATGTCGAAAATAACTTTGACGTCACCTACTGAAACAGACCCCCTCCCCTCCACTCCTATTTTTCTAAGCAATTTTTTTCACCCAGAAGATCCTTATTCCAAATCCCCTTCTCGTTAATTTGGGAGATATTTGTGACTGCATCTTGTATTCCCTTTCTTTAAATGATATTTTGGAGCAAATGGTCTTTTCAAAGCCAACTTTTGAATCTTTTAATATTTTAGGATATTTATTCGAGTTATTATAATGTTCTTTTTTCGGGACACTCGTTCGATCCTCTAAGGATAAGATTATATCGATCTCAAGGCCCCTTGCTATTAACCCCCCCCCCCCGTTTATTGAATTTTCGATATTCTTAAGCCCCCTTCTATTCGAGACCAAAGAATATGAAGTTTCGCCTGTTTTCTCTTTTCTTTTATAATGATTTAAGGGTCATATGTCTTATATAAGAACCAACTGCGTAACAGGTATTTAAAAGAAGTTTGATTTCATACCCGACTTTTTGAGTGAATGAGCCATCTGCATTGCCTCTAACCTTTGCTGTGATCCTCTCTTCTGGTCCCTGTTGACAAGAGTGTTATCCTTTCACAGATTTGCTTAAAATGGACGGAAAGGTGGAATCGCCACAATCGGTATCAACGAAGTATCAGATTTGGGAAGAAGACACGGATTACGTAAAGCTGGCGAAGCAGCGAGGCCATAAGGGTACGTAACACTGACGTTTTTGTTGCGGGGCTCTTTCGTCTCTTAGCTTCAGTAGTAATTCGTATCTATGACCTCACATGTATAATATCATATACTTTATAACATGAGACTTTACTTTTGTACGGAATAGCTTTTGATACTAGGCAGACCTTTCCGTGACGCAGTAGCCAAATCATCTGATAAACATCTGTGATCTATATGGTATCAATTGCTATTGAAAGTGATACCGAAACGAATATCAGACACTGTGAGTACCGTGTAACTGCTTGACTGTCTGCTCTGATAGCCCATTAAGAATGAGGTCGTGTTGAAATGGGTACGGACCAAGTTACTCCTAATAAAAATACACTGGTGTTAAAAAATCGAATTCGCCAAAATTTCGTGGGCACTTATGTACATAACCTGTGGTATTATTTCCTTTAGTAAAGTCGTTTTCCTTTGTTATTACCATCGAAAAGATGCAGCTTTGAATCTGGTACTATTGAAGAGTCATAACTGGCAACTACATAAATGTGATTTTGAGCCTCGCTTCCATTTAATCGCTATCGTGGCGCAAAATGGTCCCAAGAAGTAACTCTGTCGGGAAGAAAACACACTTATCTCACCTCGGATCTCATGGTTACCTCCTAAATAATGTTAGGAATGTCTAAACACGGCCTATTTGAGCATCGTGTTGCTGGAAAGGGATCTTGAAGCAAAATCTATTTGGTAACGTAGGATTGCGCTTGACCGGAGTAGGGTTTTCCACCATTTAGTTTAAGGCTACCGGATAACTAAAGCAATCTGGAACTTCAGGCCTCAGTTACGGTATACTGAATCACTGTCACATTGGATAACGTTTCAGACCGCATAGGTTGCAAGGTATACTTCGCCCTTTAGTTGCATTACACTGGATTACTATCTCCCCCGATTACATCTCATAGTGGATACGTGGTTTGCTTGCACTCTTTGTCACTCCACTTTGAAAGTGGTATGAATCGAATCCGATATCAATTTTCTCACTCTAGTCGTTGTTCGCTTCGTCTTCTATTCGAATTGCATCATTGCAATAGTAACACGGGCTTCTCGGTGACTTCTCCAGATACAGTGTAAGTGCGAGGTTCTTCCATACATCGGTTTGCAGCTATTGGCATGGGGTAAAAAGTAACCGGATATGGTGCTAATCTGGGATAGAATAATTCAGTTCTTGAACGTCACGAAACGTATGCGTAACGTATTAGTATATTTTTTGCTTCTTTTACTTCCCAGATTTACTTACTATTCATGAAAATACGCCACCGAGTAAGAAGCCATTAAGCAACGGAAATAACAATAATATCCACCCAGTCAGTAAGTACAAATAATGAGGCCAAATGGGGCTCATGTTCCATGTTGTGTGCATGGCAAAATGGCTACTTTGACCCATGTTTTTTTATGTTTGCTTTATAGCTATCAACACGCTCATGTTGATTTGGTTTCCTTTATTTCCAAAGTAGCGGTAAATTTATATTAGCCCTTGAATATCAATTCATTTACGTCAAGAATACTAGTATTACTTAGTTTTAATTAGATTTTGCTATTAAGTTACGACTTAATTGCCTTTCTTTATTTCCCAACCGTTACCCAGTTTTATTTTCGTTGATAAAGCAACTCCATTTAAGATGGAAATGCTTAACCTATTTATTGTTTAGAAACTTTGAACATTCTGATCCGCATCAGTTTCCTTTATGTTAGATGACGACTCGGTGTCAATAATTGAAGTAGCTGATTGGTCGCGTTTTGTGATGTCACAGTCATTCTGAGCCATGCACCCAAAGATAAAAATACAGTCTTGAAGTATTACTTTAGAAAGCAGTCATATCAATAATTTATCCCATTTAGCGTAAACGTGAAACCCGTTGCTTGCTGCATACATAAGCTTAGATTGTTTCTGCTGCTCTGTCAAGTAATGGCTTTTTGTTTAATTCTTCAAAGTTTAGACAGGTCCTTATCTAGGTTTACCCTTTGCTGTACCGAAGTGCTTGATTATTGTGTAGCCATATTACAAGTTCAAAAATCACAACTTAGAAAATGAATGTGTTGCAGGAAACTAAATTTGTTAATACACCACTAAACCATTCCGTTTAGTCACTTAATAGCTTTTGTCTTGGGCTTCGTGGCAAAGGAACCTACACAAAGCGCAAAACCGTGATTTTTCCACTGTGGTCTAACATTAGTCTTTGTAAAAGTACAACTACGACACTATATAATGGTATTAACATACAAGAATCATGACACTCAAATCAGGCAATAAGCATGAAAAATCTAAGAAACAAGAGCAGGCTCCAACCATTTAAAATTCAATATCAGGGTCAAACAGAAGACAATCGAGAGCTTTATTACTCCACGTCATGTCTCACCTGATTTCACGAAGAGTAAGAAGAGTAAGAGAAGTTGAAAGCAAGTGATTTGACACTAACGAATGGCTTATTTTTCAACTGAAATCTACGTGTGTATATACTGTTGTCCCATAACAATATAACAAAGGTATACCAACTAGCTCATGAATCAACTTTTAAGGATGTTTACCTCCAAATGAACAAGGTAGGAAAAGAAATAGAAATGAGCGATATGATTGAATTAGCGGTCCAAGGAGAGGCCTTCGTTACACGTAAGTATCATATAGACAATTTCTTTAACAACAAGCCATGTAATGTAATAGATTCAGGCAAAAGTAAAACGAGGGAGGTAAGTAACATAGTCTTAGATGAAATAGATGTACTAAAGTTAATCAATGAAAAAACAGTTTCTGTCATCAACTGGTTTAATAGCATAACTAATGCGGCACAGTGTAGGTTCCTTTCTCTTGATATTATTAATTTTCTAGCCATACATTGCCACTTTAAACAAGGCACTTTTGTGGGCTAGTAGGCATGTTTCTATTACTGACAAGGACAAAGGTATCATGAGGCATTGTCTTAAATCACATTGTTTGCAGATAATAAGACATGGGTTAAGAAAGGTAACAGTGACCTTTTTCGATGTAACAATGCTTAGTTATAATGTCCCTGAAGTTTGCGGATCTTGATGGTCGTACATAAACTAAAGGTATTATTTAATAATAACAACAAAAGACTATATGGGGATGATAAATCAACTGTAGTTTGTAATGCATTAGGCATAATAGCTGATAAGAAATAGATTGGAAACAATTCAGGTATTCCACGAACTACGATGTATAACAACGGTGGAAACTAATTTAACATCAGGTAATTTTTTAGATGGAATATTAAATTTACTATCCAGTAAATTTTGCTCCTACAGAAAACCAGGTAATAAACACTCTGAGCACCCCAATCAGGTCTAACTATCTCTAACCTTAGCTCAGCTCAGGGATCGTATGAAAGCATCTCACCTATTAAAGCAGCTGCACTGAAGGCAAGCGTATTAACACCTTATACTTTGAACCCGATCCTGTACCTCACCCGTGTAGCCAAAGAAGAAAGGGACGCAAAATCATCTGGTTTAACCACCATTTAGTAAAACAGTTAAAATTAATGTAGCTAAGGTATTTCTTAAGTTTGTTGACAAACATTTCCCCAAATACGTTTCACTAAGTAAGATCTTTAATGCAAACACTGTTCAGGTAAGCTATTTGACCATGCCAAACTTTTAATGCACTATTAATCAATGCAACGCTAATATTGTGCGTCAAGAAAAGAAGCTATAAATGGTACCCTTAGATACAACTGCAGGGATAAAAAAATCTGCCCTCTAGAAGGTAAATGTTTAACTAAGGGCGTAGTTTATAATGCGCAGATAACAGAGATTGTGTTGGTAGGAAAAAGGTAAACATTAGTTCGTGTAGTACTGAATTTAGGGAGTGCTTCAAGAACGACAGGAGTGCTATCAAAGTATACATCTGAGATTTATAGGAGTGTAACTTTGCGAATTGTAAAACTCGCCAAACCGTACAATAGTGGCAGGTACACAAAAACTTATGCAGGGCATTCCCTTTTTCTTTTTCCCTCTGCCTAGTAGTATAGATATGTATGTATATATATATATGTACATATATATATATCTATCAATGTATACATATACACATGTTTATAGACAGATTGATAGATGTTGCAAAAGCTATGAT
>JAAAKL020004648.1:0-20595 GCA_010016065.2 Carybdea cf. marsupialis auct. non (Linnaeus, 1758) | reverse complement strand
GTGGGACTATTGAAAAAAATTCTCTATTTATTCAAAATTGTCAATTTTAGACCGCATTTTCAAAATATAATATTAACCTCTCAAGTATTTAAAAATAGGGCATTTTCACTTTCTATGGAAGGCCTTAAAACAATTGTTTTTGCCAGTACGACAAAGTAGTTCACATTTTTTGCATTAAAAAGTAATATTTCTGGATTTGCACTCTTTGCAGCGACTCTTCTTCTCAATTTTTTTAGGCCAGTGATCAAGTCCATTGGCTTTAGCAGATATTCAGGTTTCGATTCCATTGCAACTACGATTGGGGCTGGGAATTTCTTCGACATCTGCAGATGGTCTACTATGTTTACGTTGGAGCATCAACCGTGCCGAGGCATATAACCGTGCTTTAACTTCAGACCTGAAGGCTCTCAAGATCCTTGAAGTTAGCGCTTTGATGTCTGGCCTGAAAAGAAGCCAATTATTGCAGACTGTTGTGTCAATAAATCACCAGAAGATTCTCATATACTCTTTTGTGTCCGAAGGTGAGTTCGCTGCATCTCCATCACCTACTAAATCTACGCCACCCATATGATTGTTATATTCTAGTGTGTGCACGTATCTTGTGGCACTATTCCGGCTTACATCGAAGCCAACCAAACAGTGTTGTTATCTAACCACTACTTAGCTCTAAAACCATTTGTCAAAGTCAATCCTGTAGTTCATTTTCTCTAATAAGGAACTCACCAGACGTAAAACTATGTTGCCCCCAACTCCAAGATTTAGCTCTAGGTCATCTTCAACAATAGTTCCCCTACCTTCATAAACTTCAAAATAATGAACAAAATCTGACACACCAGCTCTTGTGAACACTTTTATTCCCACTTTGTCAGCCTTTTTGGAAGATATTTTCTCAAGTTGCTTCACCCCCTTAGTTGTTAAACATATTATTAGAAATTATGTGATATGTATCCACCAGTTGAAATAAACTCCTCCCTCGAATAAACCCCCGCATTATTCACCGGAAAATTTAGTAAACGCCCCGGGTGCTTTTAATACTCGATGACTTAAAGCTTGCCTGACCCGTATTCAGGATAATTCCTGCCATAGCCTAGTCACACTTTTGCCACCTTATGCATTTATGTCACCAGTTACTAATGGGGTAAGGGGGTTAGTAGTACGTTTAAGCCTTAATGTAGCTGTTCAGTCTGACATTTCTCAGTACTAGATTTCAGACGGTGTGTTGTCAGTTGAATTATGCACTTTTATAACAATATGTACACGTTTCCAAAGTCAAATACGTACTTCCTTATAACAAATAATAAAGCCTACCAAGAACCGCCAACATCATTGTCGGTCACCTTATACTGGCCATCTTCTTAGTCATTTTGATTTATTTGAGGAACTTTAGCCCAAATTTGCAAATGCGTCCCGATAACAAAATGCCAAAGATTGATACTCATATGAAGAGATGTTAAATAAGAGATACCTGGCTGTTTTTCTACCGTTTTCCATCATTTGAATAAGTTCTGACTCATAAAGTTATCCAGAACTGTAGGCAGAAGTTGGCAGCAGTAAACCAAAACAAAGTTTAGTATCCTGAATGAATGGTTCAGTTAAAATCTTGAACAAACCCTGTGCCCTGTCCACAGAATCAATTTTTCATAGGTATCACATAAAACGTTCTCAATTGTCATATTTCTACACTTGTGTAAGCAGAATAATTACTTGTGTAAGCAGGGTGGCGAAAGTAGAGAACTACGTAGGCTGTAGCAGCCCCGCCTCCTACACACACGCACAGGCGTCTTGTTCAATAACTAATTTTTAAAAATCACTTATTAAGCGAGAGTGCATCGTACTCAGATAACACTGCAACTTGACTGATGGAACACATTTTCAGAGGATTTTAGGAGTGAAAGTGCAAACGCTCTTCCCAACCATGATAGTACCCCTACCGTCCTCCAGATTATTTCAATATGTTGCAAGAGCAAAATATAATCTTAAGAAAATAAAGTAATTATCTATTTATATTGATTTTACAAAATTATTAATTTATCATAATTTGTCATTATAGCACGCTCTTTCTACGTTGATACATTAATAATTTCGAAAGTACATACCGATTTAGTCAGGGTAAAATAGCAAAAAGTTTCACTCCTATTCTAAGAGTTCTTTGACAAGGTACGTTCAGATTTGCGGCCACAAGCGATCTATTTCATGATGCTAATAGAATAATGATAGGCCAGGTTTTGTATTATCGGCAAAATGTTACAGTGCCAACTTGGTCCTTGTGAATAGTGATTCAGCAATCAGCCAAGATGTCAAACTTCGGGATGTGCCGATAATTAACCATTAGGAGTGCTCCTGTAGAGCATTGATAGAAGAAATCCTTCGTTTTGCCTTCCATTCTGGAAGCTGCATCCACCAGAAGAATAAACCCGTACGAGTAAACCGTTCTAGATTACCCGTCTTACAATAAGGAAAGTCAGATGTAGTTGAAAATCATATCACTTATACAGCTATCAGGATATATTACAGATTCCTTCAACCCTTTAAATACATGACAATAACTACAGTTCCTCCGCACCAGACGATTTGATGTGACCAGTGTCTTGGAATAACTTTTATCAAAATTACTCTGATATTCCAAATATGAGATAAGTTGACCAGTAGTACAAACCTCAAAACGTGCGTTAAATGAGGTATTTATTAAACTCAATACTTAACAAAGCAATCATCACTGCAGTCATCGGGAGTGGAGGTAGGGAACGTTCGCCAAGAATTTTTGGGAAAAGGAGGATTGTAAAACGTTTTTGAAAATAACACCTGTATCAATAATACGCCTTCGTCTCTAGTGTATTGACAAATTTGTAGGTTCTAAACAAAAACTTGTCGACAAAGTGCAGGGTTCTTTGTTTTAGAAATGCTGTTTCTAGAGCGGAAAGATGAAATAGAGAAAGCACTTCTCTTGATACCGTAAACATAATTATGATAATTATGATAATGATAATTATACTTAATGATCATAATTAACGACTACAATGAATGATTATGATAATTTTGATAATCATCGGCTCAAGTCTGGTCTTCAATCAACTGCTAGATTTTCGCGGAGCTACTCTAAAGAAGATATGGGGTTAATTAAAAAACACGACCAATTTAGCTGTTCTGTACCTTATTACGTTTGCTTATGAGGACCGGCTTATGCTGCGCAAATCTCTCCTACAATCTCAGCAATATGCGTTCTTATATTCTAGCTCTTATAGTGGGAAGCGAAATTTTAAACTAATATACCTTATTTCAACTGATCGGTAATGCATCCTTTCGGGTCAAGTTAACAGTACGTGGTTTCACCGGAGGAAAAATTTCCCATAGCTGCATTTATGTTCAATTGTGAATTGTAATGAAACATTTCTAATCCACGGCAGTAATAGATAAACTGGGCTGCTCATTGGCCCGTATTTTAAATCAAACACTAAACTGTCAGTCTTATAAAAATGACAATATTTATGACATTTCCAGGGTACACAGCTCATATAAAAAAATTTTTAAATTGTTTCTCCATCGAGTTTGCCTTGTGAGAAGATTACGAGAGAGAGGTGAACTACAATAGTGGTAAGATTGTTTTTCAGTCTTTTGGGACAAAATGTGCCCCACCGTGAGTATTGTCCCGTAAAGGACGATGTTTTGTAAATGCCAGTAGGATTCGTCTTTTTACAGTTATGACCGGGAATGACAAGGAAAGATGAGAAGTTGTTTTGCTCCTTTAGTAAAGTGAAATGGAGAGAAGAATGCAGCTCATTACACTTCAAAAGAAGTGTTCACACCCCTGTTTGTTTTGGAAAGTCGCAAAAGTATTTTCAACGTAAAGAAAACAAGTAAATTGACTATTAGTTTTGGAAAATGTTCGTTTTCATTGAAACGCTCAAAATGTTGGCTAAATCAAGAGGGCAGTCCATCACCATTACCTCATCCTGTCTGAAAATGGTGTTGTTGCAATTGATTTCAACCGACCTAGCAAAGGCAGTTATCAATTTTCTAAATACATGATAACTGATGAATAACCACAATCTAAATGTTAAAGGAAGCACATTGGAATCCTACAATCGACGGATAGTAACCTAGTTTGAAACTCTATTTTCCAATAAAATTACAATACTGGTAATGATTATAAATATATACAGCCGGAAACCATCCTAAAACGCATTGACTTCTGTATTCATAGAAGCAGGTAACATATAAATGCCCCACACTCCAATTGTCATCTTCTCAAAAATCCATATCTCATGGACACATTGAAACATGAATTTAAGAAGAATGATAAACTAGCCTTGTCCTAAAAAATTGTAGTTTAGAGTCATTCATTCTAAAATACAAACACGGTTTATACAGATTATGTTGTTGTTTCTTATTTATGTGAATCTTAAACTTAATAATGCAATAAATTAACGCCTCAGTAAAATATGCAGAAGTTATCAAATGGCCAGCAAATAAGTGAACTGGACCAGAGTGTTAGAAAATGGTGCTAGAGTCCGAATCAAACTTGTCTAATGAATAATTAGAAACAAAATGGTGAAAAGAATCGAGTGGATACGGTAATAGTGTAAAGTATCAGTTGTGACGAGCCTTCAGACACACAAATTTCTGAAGAGTAGCATCCAAGACACAGTAGTATTTAGTTATATCTTTTCCAAAGCTACGATTGTAGTTTCTGTTGATTCCGATGTCCAAGGTATATACTTTATTCTCAAAAAATACCATTTATAGGGAACGTGAGACAACATTCAAATAAGCGAAATGTTAAGATATCCTATAGAACTTCTAGTAACAGAAAATTCTGAGGAAGTAAAAATACTTAACCCCTCCCCCACCACCCCCACACTCGCACACACTTCTTAAAGAGGATATAGAATAACCGGGGAGCTGTTAATAGGTTAAATTATGCTTCCTGAAGCTCAAGAACAATTCAGAGCATCTTCACTGTATGGCAATAACCCACTCTTCTTGACTATGTCACCTTCATATCCTAACCTGAATACCATCAAGGAAGGATCAATCAGGCTACTGTGATTGATATAGTAATGAGTGTAGGGATGAATGAATGAATGAATGAAATCAAATCCTATCTTTACTATAATCTAAGTTACAATCTCCTGGGAAGTATGTACCCCGTATTATTTATTGAGTTAAATTTTTAGGCAGTTCCAACCTGACATCATAATTTTAATTTCTTTATACCTAGAATCAGACGAATGGCGCATCTAGCGTAAAAGATGGGTAGCGTTGAAATCTCGTCGATACATTCAAATACTTTTAATCTAGCGCACTAGGGAGAAAATCGAATGACATCGGTCCTGGTAATCTATACTTGTATATACATATCCAATAGCTAACATCAAAGTTTCTTCTCAAACTTTTCCTTTCCTGATGATTATGTAGATATTTCTCGTATTATTGTGAGCAGTTGTTTTTCTTTTCTATTATATGAAATGCAACTTTTCAAATAAATGGATACAAGGAAAGAGTCAAACGAACACTCGTCAGTATCATCATCTTGCGGCCTCGGCCGAGATAGAGCTCACTACACCCTTCCAGTATTCCCTATCTGTCATGGCTCCTAAAAGTTCTTCCTTGGCGATAGATGTATCTCGATGTATCTTGTCTGGAAAGGTTAACTTACGAGATCGATGGTGAGATGATGGGTGCCTCCATAACACAAACGATGAAACAAGTTTATCTGTGGAACGTGCACAATGCCCAGCAAACTGGACACGTAATTTTTGAACTAAGATTGATACTCCTGGTAGGTCTCCATATATCATTTCTAGAGCTGGGTGATTTCGACATGAAAGATTAAGAACTCTTCTGAGAAGACGAGTATAACATCCGTCTAAACGGCGTTGTTGTTTTGCTATATATACTATATATATAGTGCTATAGTAAAGTTGACAATCCGGGCAGTCAATCCCGAATTCTCACCACCACAAGCAACCTAACCTTTTTGTTTTGCTGTTAGCTTCATCAGTTCCATTTCATATATATATAAGTACTCAGGCAGACACACAAGCAGTCATGAACTACATAGCATAGAACTCAATAAACATGAAGTGCTTACGGTTCGGTCCCCTCCAGCGCCGTGAGCACTTCATGTTTATTGAGTTATATATACATACATATATAACTTCATAAAATGATATCCATTACTGAATAACTGACTATAAAAGCATCATGGGTTTTTAAGATGTGATATACATAAACTCTGGATATCGGAGATCATTATTTCTTTACAAAATCTACAATTAGTAGTCATTATTTTATGATGATCCATGATATGAATTTAAAGAACAGAAGGTGTTTATTCTCAATATTTGCCGTTCCATAGAAATGACGATGAAAATAACAATAATAATAATAATAATATCATAAGCAACACATGTGCATTGAAGACTCTGTGCTATCCAAATAGGTGCATCCTGTGTTTTTTGAAGTTTGATAGGAATTAATTGGAGAGGGGCCGGTTTTTTACTTGGCGACAATTTCTTCCAAAAGAGACATATTACTTCTTCCAATCTTCATAGTTTTATACATATCATGCATTAAATAAATCTGGCAACCTCGACATAAACTAGACATATACATACTTATGTAGCGATGTGCCTTCTAAGTACAACGAAGGTCTTTTCCTCAAGAGTTTTGAGGAGCTCCTTTGGGAGACGAGGTTGTTGACTGTTCTAAGGTGTTTACACTAAACGAACATTTTTGGCTCATTCGAGAATTAATGATAGGCTTCAAATTTTATCGACTCCATCGATGCCTTTGTTGTGACAGCAAAAACGTTTGGAGCGAGTTTCATTCTCCGACCTAACGGCATCTTGGCATACGGAAAGATATTTGGATGACTTTTCTTCTCAAGAGATAGGATGAACCAATTTTTAAGCCATTGGGCTTTAAGACATGGATTATCATGATTTCACTTCTTCTTTTCAGATACAACGCCTTGAATTAAATGGACCACGAAATCCTTTAAAACAAATGAGCACAGAGAATAAATAATGGTAAGATGGCGACAAATAATATTTATCCACCCTAAGCATAATTTCTTAATGACCTTTTCATATGTTTACAAACTCCTTAGTAGATACATTACTTATGCAACCCAAACATTACTGATGTGCAGGGAATGCCTTTGTCCACCCTTGAGTAAACATCCTCCCATAAATATTGCATACAATTCGTGTCGCTAATTTACTTCTTAGGCAAACACGGGATTATCCAAAAAATCCTTACTTGGTGGTTATTCTTAAAACTGTTAGTCTGATATGAATACAAGAATCTGAAACATAGTGACCCATGCTTGTAAACATGTGTGCATTGAATAAACTTGGTCTAAATCAGGGTGACATTTATCTTCTGCTACCACGATAGTCTTATTTCAACAGCTGTTGCAGCATATATTTGGTCCCATCAAGTTATGAGTCATTACCTATGTCTTTACTTGCATGTTTATGCTTTACGTTGATTAAATGAGACGGAATACAGAATTTACTATTATAGCAATGTAAATTTTTGGGCACACCATCAAATGTTTAGTTGCACAATCAGAATGACAACTGCTGTCACAAAACCAAGCATGAAAATGAGGAGGTGTCGGGTCAAAGTTGCTTTGTGTATCTTTGCAACGACAGATAAAAGAGAAGAAAAAAAAATGAACAAATGTAAGATTTGAAACAACTAATATAGTTAAAATCTACGTACAACAGTACCGGTTTGCCAGAATCCTTCCCCTTTCAGCTGAGCATTTGATAAACTGAAGTCTTGAAATTATATCAACTCTCTCCATGTTATTCCAACCGCTTAAGGGGAATAGATCTCTGCTTCCTTACCGACAATCATTATTTCACAAAACCTAGCATCGGGATAGCTACCTAAATTGATTGAAACCAAGTTGGATTTGTAAAATAAATGTACTATGAAATATTTACAAGCTGAAGGTGCAGTGGTGGCCATGTTCTAAGACGTGGTAGATTAGAATAATGCAAATCTATAAAAAAGTATTCAGTTACCAAGACAACTATTAATCCAAGTTACAGTACAAGCGATATTTGATAATCTCACGGAGAAAGGACATGTGGCACTCGAAAGAAAACCGGGCTGTCTCTTTTCAAGCAAGGATATAATTTTCATATAATTTTTCTACAGAATAATTCTGTTGACTTCACGAAACAAGAATAAACTTAATCGTTCCAGCTATGATTTGTTACTCAAAGTCTCACGAGGATGGACATTAATGATTGGGTTAGACATCTTTCAAGATGATCCCGAAAGCTTCTCACTCCTATTTCGAAGTAACTCTTCTCATTTTAATAAAAGCAACTCAGAATTTGTTCAGAGTAACGCCACTCGTACCAACCGCAATATTTAGTGGTTGACGTCACAATGATATTGTCCTACTTACTTATTTATGAGAAAAATAGCTGTATATCTGTCTCTGTTGTTTTCTCTGTTTCCTTCCATGGCTTTTGTCTGAAGTGCGTCATCCAGTATAGCTTGCGTTTCAAACCAAAACAGCAATCATGTTAGAGCCAGCAAATATGGCTTCCATATCTTTGTCTATCATATAACTAGATTCTACTGACATGGAAGCCGTTTCCAAACGTCAGCAAGGAGGCTGGTTTGGTACGCAATGCAGACTGAGCTTGTCCCTTCTTGTATCAGCACATTTCTGAAGAATACCAATCCAAGACAATCCAGGTAACCTTTCAACATGCCCTTCTACGTACATGGTCGCGTAAGCTAGCTGAAGACTCAGTTTAGCAATGGACATGGTCGATACATTGCAATCTGTGGAAATTCCATCACTGGTTATTTGTGGGCCAATAGCATTGAGCTATCATACAAGATTAATTTACTAGTTCGGTTTGTTCGGTAGAAGTACACTCCACATGGCGATATCTGCTACCATTTAGATCTCACAGTTGGTTAAGCAGTTCACCTTTGTGATATCATGAGTTGATGAATGCACTTTTTATTTTACACACTACACCTAATAATTATAGAGTAAGTTTATTCATTTCTCAAATTTTGTTTACATTGGTGCTTCTAAATCAAACTTAACGCAACAATAGATTGCAGATGATACTTTATAATGGCAGCCAAAGCAAAGATTTATAAAGATCCTGCGATGTAGAAATATGTCACCAGAGGAATCGAAACTGGGAGTCGTAATGTCCTTACTTGATGCAAGTCTCTGGAAGTCTATAGGTAATGCAATTCATGTAGGTAATGAAACGTCATGTCTCAATCTTTCATTGCTGCCATGACCCTCTGAGCTCATCAAGTCAATAAACACAAACCACAAGGCAGACTTCGAAGGGTACTAGATATGAAAGCATTTCCCTTCACCAGGTATCAGTAAACAGCACTCGGCATAATTCCGAGCTACAAGTAAATGCACAGTACTCATTGGCGTATTTCTTCTAAACTACGTTATTTATACAGATTGACTGAGACTTGATATTATCGTGCATGTCTAATAAACGTACTTTAGCTAAGCCTACCTGAGTTCTACTTCTCTTAGGTGTGTCTTCGTGCACTTCACATGTTCCTTGACATAACGTCTCTTTCTTGATTTTGTTTCCTATCTGTTTCTGCTCAGTTACTAATTCACAATACTGCCATTACTGCTTCTACATACATTCTCATTCTACCTTAGACACACCCTAAGAAATAGTCTACCACGTACTGAAATTTGTATATATAAACAGTGATCTATGTGTGTGTGTTTTTCCGTCTGTTCCTTTATAGACTCCGCCCTTGTTGGACCTATTCCCAGGTCATGCATCTGTTAGCAAAGCTATTGAACTTTACATTGTCATAGTGTATGCGACGATGAGCTTGGCCCGCTACTGAGACCGTAGGGCCTGTCCAAATTATTAAAATGTCTGTATCTCGTCCTGTGAGGTCGAAACTGAAGCTCAAAGATCAAGAGCAGGGTCGAATTAGGTGGGCAGGTGAGTTCAAACCGCAACTGGGGTACCCAATTGCTCTTCTTTGTCAAAAGTCAGTTATTTCTATAGTCCTCTCGCTATGATGTCTCTGAAAATGCACCTGATGTCAAAACAAAAAAACATTGTCCATCCTTGTGCATTTCAAAATTAGGCTTAATTATCATTATTATTTTTTGATTATTATTATAATCATCATGCATTCCCTACATTGACATTCCTTCACAGAATACAGTATTTTGATTTATTCGATTCAATTTTATGGGGACTCGGCAGCAAAATGCTTTTAATGCCCTGAATGTCCTATCAATAGCCCAACCCCGTCATTGTTCTACTTTTGTAAGACGCACAGAACTAACTGTTTTATTTTAGAGAAATGAGGCAAAGTCATGCCAGCTTTCCGCTGTAAGTCGGTAATAGTGGGTTTCCTCCTTTTGGCTAGTATTTGCAATATATATATATATATATATATATATATTTGACTTTCGTTTTATGCCAGACGTATTCAAATGAGTCTGCAAGTGACATTTAACACGTAGCTTCTCATTTCTTCTACCTTACTCCACGTTGGGTATAGACACAAAGCGACTATACGTTGGATGTACTTGTTTTTAAAATCATAGCCATGTCCAAATGTAACATTTTCAGACGATAGCAATGATATCTTCCACACCTCTAAAACCATATAACATTTGTATATATGGGGCGGACACTTTCGCCACTTTGCAATACCTACCTACCTGGCATGGTTATCAAATCCAAAATCAGCCACAGCTAAACAGGTGTGATAATGGTTCCCTATGTATTTATCACGTGATTGTATTAACCAATAGTATTTAGTCATTACCATGTGCTTATGTTGTCAAGTTTATTGTTTAGTAGTTGAGTTCGGAGATTGTATGAAAAAGGAGCTTGGTTGATGTTAAGATTGTGTTTGGAATAGATTGGAGAAAGAATATTTAAGTGAGCTATGTTTGTTCTGCGTACTTCATGACACAAGATTATGCATATCATAATATCTAGACATATATGTGTTTATGGTACTCGATAGAGAAGATAGTATTAGGGGTATCGACAGACGTTTCTTAATGCATATGAGAAGATAATTCTTTACATGGCTTGCATCTATCAGATCAAACATCTTCTCGTTTACCCATTCAGTTGCGTACCTAAGGCACTCTGTTTGTCTCCGTCTTCTGATGCTCATCTGTAACTGTGCCTCAGATAAATTAGTAATATCTGTGACCATTTACGGTACAACTATTGCCCCGTTTCTTCCGAAATCCAACTTTATGTCAAGACTGTAAACAAATATCATGTATATATCATAGACACAAAACTAACTTTTCTTGTTGCTTTAATATATAACATCTGAGTTTACTGGGTGCAAACCGTCGTGCGAAGAGAGAGGTCGAGAAGGAGGCCGTAAGAGTTGAAGGTGCAATATATTTGTGGGCCTCTGGGTCGTCAACCTCTATTTCAGCACGGGGTTCGTTGTTTGATATTACTGGCTCTGAAGGTATCCTAAGCCATTCAGGATGGCACAGTTTAAGACGACAGGCTGCTCGAAACAACCCAACAGGATTCTTAAGGTTCTCTCTTTGCTTTCTTCAGGTAGAGTTAATCTTACTTCTGGCGGAAGGAAGTCGTCAAAACTCGGCCGTGGGTCAAACCCAAAGTAGGGGCTGCAGTTTTTATAGCAAGATCTTAGCCTTCGTTCAAAGCACGCTCTGGATCTCAACTACAGTATTCTTATTACACAAATTCTACCCTAAAAGGATTCTTTTGTATCATGCATGTCAGTTATATGTGAATCAATTAAAGCCTCCTATATCAGTACAGTGCCATTCTGAATTAGATAGGGCATACACATCAAATTATAACTATGATTTATTAGATTTGATTAATAAATAATTCAATAGTTAATTTTGAATATTTGAGTACTTCCACTGCTAGTCAGGACAGAACCATTGACATTAATTCACGAAACAAAACTCCACCATCTGAGACATTCAAATATCTGCTAACGCTGAAGTTTGCTTCTACAATCACCAGATTTGTTGGGGGTACCTTGATGTCAGAAAATGTTGCAGGAAGAATAGAATGTCGTTAACAGTAGTTGCGAGCCTTTTCCTTCCACTTTTGTAATATTACCTCCCCCCTCCCCCCGAAAATCTAATTCTTCAGTGCTTAGCACCTGTTAATTTCCATATATTTTAAAATGTCTTTTCTTTGCAATTCTTAAGTCACTAAATATAAATTTTCTTTCTTACTTTTCTCCGAGCATCTTCTCCAATTTTCCTTCCTGGAGTCGAGCTGTTACATAGGTTTGTGAGGCACACGTAACAGCAAAATTATCTGGAGTCATGGAAATAAACTTTTTAAGATAATTTTGTATAGTGGAGGAGGATTGTGACACAGTTGAGAATAAAACCTTTTAAAGGTAGGTGGAAAGATTGATGCACCTTTGATTTTTCCTAAACAATTCTTTTAGGCCTTGTTTACACTATGCCGTTTTCACTTGAAAACGGAACAAAATTATGCCAGATTGGCGTTATATCTCTATTGAAACTTTTCCTAACAGGCATCAAATGAAGACGCTTTGAAAATGGAATCATTTGAAAACAGTGACAATGTTTGTATTGAAACGCAATACCAACAAAGCACTATACTATTACACAACTATGTTGGCAAAGAAATATATTGTGAGGGCCATGAGGAACGTAATATGTTGACTTGAACTTATAAAGTTGAAGTCTACAAAGACTTGAAGAAATGCGCAATATAACATAGCTTTACTTCACAATCTGTGTACTCTGGCCGCAATAAGAAAGAACAACGACAGCCCTCCAATCAACACAGAACACTTTTTGACTACTTCCACGATTCACCCCCAAAGTTTGCGGAGATAAGTCATATCTTCATATAGCCATATAATTTTCATGCAATTGACTGCTTGTCACCACTTCTGCCAACACATAATCTGAGTGATAATAAGTGGGAGGTTATAGAAGTCATCATTCTTATCGCGAACATTGACATGTAAAACACTAATGTCCGTTCTCTGGTACGATACAATATCCAAAAGCTCAACTCACCTGTAGACAATTCTGGACACCACAGCGATGAAATTATATGTCACACTGACAATACACGAGAAACCACGACACCCAAGCAGAGGAGAATACTAGTCAATTCCCTGTTATGACAACATCGACCTTGAAAGAAGCACCCTGTAAACACAGAAGAGAAAGTCTGCTAGATGTTTGCAAATCATCCTGTTGTGTATAGTAATTCGGATAAGAACCGTAGTGTAACTGTGATAGGGAATTATCCAAATTGATCTCTCTTTCTAGTAGCCCGTGGCCAAGGCCAAAATTTTCGTGTCTCTGGATTATACTCTGTTATGTAGTTATGCCACGTTAAGGATGTGTTACTTGGTGCTGAATTTCATGTTCAATGTTTGCGTGAATATTGTGTACAACCGCAGAGGATAGATGTCGGAAACTTTGTTTAAAGGGAGGCATTTTCTATGGTAATGTTTTGATTAAACTTTTCTGTGACACTGCTTTGCCTTCAGTTTAAAAAGCAGATGCCCTGACTTGATTTATTAAAACAACACTTCTTTACGATTTGGTGATGATTTTATATGGTGTTTGTATTAATGGCTAGCAGCTCATGTCTAGTTAATTCAAATAGAAAATACATCGATGTAATAATTCTCCTCAGTTAACTTTCTTGATCAGTGAACAGTTACAATGCTTAAGAGTAGATACCACAGCTCCAGGACGGCCTTTGAAAGGAAAGCTTTGTGGTCACCTTTGACATACAAAGCGAACAGAATACTGTCGAGAACTAAACGTTGCGCAAAAGGACACAAAACTAAATACTTGACATAGCGGGCGATCATGAGATTTTCAAGAAAGTCTGTTTAACCATCCGTCGCTGCTGTTACCGCAACTTTCTGTTGTATCAGGTTCGAAAGTAGTAAAATTCTTTCTATTTAGGCTTTAAGCGAATTGGTGAATTTCTTATATACGAAAATGCTTTATAAGGAATGCCGGGTAGCCGTGAAATGAAGGAATTTCTGGTACTGTACAACACGGCGTCAAGAGATATGAAAACTTTGAGTAGAGAACAAAATACTTACAAATGTGCCTGTAAAGGAAATACAAGATTGAGTTACACCTCAATGTTTTTAAACTTAAAATGGAATTGCAACAGATTTTCCTGATATGAAAATGGAAAAGAACTTACAGTACTCGATTTCCTGCAATAGTTAAGGTATTTTTGTCACTGGGTCTTACATTTCCAGCTGGATTGCATGTAGCACCACTGCAATCTAGCAAGGAAATGTACTACTGTGTATCAGATTCAGGTTTAACTATTTCTGCAGCTATGAATTACATTTTGAATCCTTGATCCTGCTGTTATATTTACATGAAGTGGTTAAGAAACTAAGTTAAATTTCCATCTAATTTTCACAAAAAATTAATCTGAGGGACGCATCAAAGTTGGACGAGGCTTTACCTGTGAGAAAGTTGAAGAAACTGTCTCTGCTCAGATTTGTTTGGTCGCTACCATATGTACCTGTGTGGCTCTGTATATGTGTAGTTGATTAATAATTATATAAAGTCGAATGAAAGAAACATGCATCATACATGAAATTTTTCACAGCCATACATTTGTGAAGCACCTTGGGAGACATAGAATCTACGTAGGCACAACAGTCTTGTAGTCAAAAAGTAACATTTTCCTTTCTTTCTAAAAATCGACATATTAAAGGTTGCTGTTTTCAGGACTTAGCCAAACAAGGTGTCCACAGCACAACTGAACAAGTGTTTAAATAAACAGTGGCGTAACCATAGGAAATGCTTGGGGGTACCCATACAAAAAAATTAATACAAGTATTTTCACTTCAAAAATTAACAGCAAATTCTAAGAAAACAAAAAAGTCGATCATTTGGGCATCAAATCTCCCGTCCTCTTAGGTAATGCCTATAATAAATACATGACAAAATGGTGTGTGAATGTACTAGAGGAGTTAAAGAATATGTCATCGCCGGAATTGAAACTCGGGATCAATGTCGTCGTTTGAGTCACTCCAGTACTGTGACTCCTACATTTTATTGTATTTTGTCTAGTTTTTACAGAAGCATACAATCAGCGGATCTACAGTACAAATCCAATTTTAAATTCCAACCTTGCTGATGGTATATTTATTTTGTGTAGTAGATATTTCAAAACTTACAAAATGGAATACTCTCTTTTCATGCCTATAGCTCGCAAAATCCATTTGGCAGATTCATTGGCCCTCATGGCAGCCCCTTCTCCCTTCTTCTACCTATTTTTCCCAGCGAGTTTTGTCTAAAAATTTGAGTAGAACCGAATACTGAAGTCGACTAGTGGAGACGTAGACTTAGGCCTAGTGGATTCGATCCCAATTGAATCTTCTATCGGTTATCGTTTGGGATCACTTTGAAAACTGTTCTCGTTTGGCTACGTTACCAGACAAGTCTCATGTAGATGCTTGGGATCGGATCCAGATAGCCTTTGATCGAAGTTGAGGTTACAGAATGTACAGTATGAGATGTATTCCATACGATCACCTTCGGTCATCTGAACCCATGTCAATCTTGATGAAAAGAAAGAACTAAAAAGAGCGAGGTCAACAGCGCAGCTCAGTGTTTACACTTAGGTTGGTGTACTCTTCCCGCCATATCCACATGGATCCGATCTCTTGTAATCGCATGTGAATTTTGGATCAGTACCAGTGCAAGAGTCTGCAAAAACGAGTGCGGATCCAAATGGATCCTATCTCGTACAAACTGGGTCTTGGGAGCTAATGTGGCGACTAGAAACAACAGGGTCTTTTTCAGCGTAATGTCATTGGTGTGTAACACTCGCAATAGCATATTTGCATTTTCGACACATGATCATCTTCTCTGATAATTACATATTGTATAACCTGCAAATTTATCTAAACCTCCACTGCTTATAATTTTTTCAGTATTGAAGTGATCCTGGACAAATGTTTTTAAGTTCATCGAATGGCTCTATGACTTAAATTTTTTAGTACATCGTTTCATTGTTACCTGACTGGCTTGTGGAGAGTGGTGAAGGAGACTTGCAAATAATTACGCAACGTAAGGGTGTCTGCTCTTTGACCATTACGGGGAGTTTCATTGGGCAAACATTAAGTAAGGGGGGCAGAAAATGGAAAGCAGAAAGGAGGAAAGGGCAGAAATAGAGCTGAAGGGATCGCAGGATGGTTTTAGTGATGCTGAATCTGCATTACAGATCAATTGACCTGAGGTAGACCAGTGATTCTTGATTCTTACTTCAGCATGGTGGTTTTGGTCTAATTTAAAAGTAATCCATGTATTTGTGAAGCACCATTATGTCATTAGTTATGTAAATTTTGGTTCCATGAACACACTACATCTTTCTTTAATCCCTTGGTCGACATTTATTATATTACATAGTGGAAAGTGGGGGGTAAAAATTGGTTGATGATTTGAAAGGACACCTGAGAATGGTTGGTAACTTGGAAGGAGTGCAAAGAAGATTTGCTGATCAAATTTGAAGTTTTTGTCATAGGATATCTATGATACTGGATTCAAATAACAAGAATCAACCACTAGAATTCTGTTTAAATCCTTGTCGTAATTTGCAATCGCTCAAACAGATTTATCTTTGTTTACACTATAACTCTTGTAAACAAAGTCTTGTGATAGGCGTGAGAAACTTTAATTTGTCAGTGAATGCTTTCTTAAGTTTAAGAAAGATACTAGAAAAATAGGAAATAAGTCGTCAAGGAAATAAGAAATTTAATCTGTTAGATATGTTTCCTAAAGCCAAGTTAAGACGTTGTTGTAGAATTTTTGCAGCTGAGGGGATTTAACGAAATACTCTTTTGTTGTACTTGAAATTGAGCAAACGGGGTTGAGGGTGAAAATATTTCTACAGTACTTGATTTGAAAAGGAGAAGAAGAGAAGGAGAGATCAATTTAGTCTGTATACATCCAAGGAAGGAGAGGTTAACGAATCTGATATTTTGCGTTTGTTTTCTGTTACAAATGTTCTCATAATCGTCGTTTCCTTAATACACAGGAGAGGGCAATCAAAGTCCTTGAAAATGTTAACAGTGGGGCATAGTGTGGATTCTATAAAAATATGCACAGTAAAATATGTATAAAGTGTAGTGTGGATGATTTATGTATAAATATACATGCAAATAAATGTTGGCCCTGGTCATCATTACTTAAACCCCGTTTGGATGGCCCAAGCGAGATAATCTAGTCCCGATTAAAGAGAAAACATTACAAAGCAAACTACAATATGAACAAGGATTCGTCTTCCTTAGACTCTCTCAAGTCTACTGAAAAGAGGCTCAACTCGCTCTCTAAGCCTATTGCCAGTGGACCAGAAGAAATCTGAGGAAGACAAAACGTTGTCCATATCCCAGTTTCCTTTTTTGGCGTTTCTGCCTAGTTATTTTTTTGTTGCTTCATCCGCCTTAAAAAATAGAAACAAACTAGTCATATCAACGGAAAATCGACAAAAGTAATAATAATCGAGAGAGAGAGAGAAATCTATTGGTGTTACATTTTAACTTTCATGATCCATGATTACGTCGCAAGGCGGAAAGAGGCTGGTCTGTCAAATTGTTTGGAGCAGGATGTAAATATCCACCATTGGATGATCGGAAGCTGATACTGCGGCTAAAGAAATCGAGTTTGTTGTTATCATAGGTCATCTAGGTCACCTGGTAGAGCACGCGCGAATGTCAAGGTCACATGTTAGAGTCCTGTTGATGACATTGTTCCTATTTCTCTTGTATTTAATATCTACATGTAATTTTGTGGTCAACCACAAGCAACGGAGACTTAAATATTTCACAAATACTCTGGTTACAGAAGCTCGGCTTCCATTTGCATCTTGTTGAACATTTTAAGGATTCCTCAAATTCTTTGAGCCCCTTAATTTTAATAACATTTAAAGAGGGCAAGCTTTTTCTACTTTTGTATTATAACATGACCAGATTGAGGTTTATTTCGTCAATAAAAGCAATGGGTATCAAATATATTTGTCCGGCATCTTCTGAAGGAGAGAAGAGGGTATTGTGTGCCTCCTCTTGGACTTACGAACGCTACTTCCAACATAATTGAGAGTATTGCATTCAAAAGATAATGTAATATTTACAATGGCAAGGTGTTGCAAGTCTGTACTATGCGTATTGTTTACTATTGACTGTGGATTTTCGATTATCTGGGTATCGATTATTCGTGCAGCCAAAATGTTTGAAAGAAGACCACACTTCAATCTGTTCTTAGTATAGTGTTAAATTTCTTCGTAGTCATTTGACGTAATTTTGCGTTATATACTGAGCATCTATTTGGCATCTACTATTCAAAACAATTGAGAACACTACAACTTTTTCAGCAAAAATTTTGAGCAAATCTCTCAAACACTTACACATCAAATACCACTGATTGATGACACATAGAATAAACGTAAAAGTTGGAATGTTGTATGCCTCAATCACCTATTGGAAGAAAATGAATAGGTTTAATAAAGTCATCTTCTTAATCAGCATCAGAAAATGGAAAACATGGGGATACGGAGGCAATTAAACGAAGTGATATGATTACTCTTTTCATGTTTGCCTTGTAAACTAAAAGTCCATGAAAAATTCAAGAGCAGTGTAGAAAGAACAGCGAATCTACCCAACTTCGATGCTTTGCAGTGGCCATGGTTTGAAAGCTCACGTAAGGGGCATATTGCTTACTTTATTGCGAGTTTATTGATGGATAAAGGTCTTTGAGACGCCGCGGTCTAGTGGCTAAGAAATCGGACTCACATGCCAGAGGTTGTGAGTTCGAATCCCGCCTAGCCCTATATAAAGACTATCGGTTGGGGAAGGCAACGGCAGACCACCCCTGTAAATGTGCTCTCTCCCAGGAGATTGCTCACTCTGTCTGGGCAACAGGCTTCGCTGGAAATTGAGTATGCCACAAACAGAAGAAAAAAAGAAAAAAAAGAAAGATCTTTACGACCGATCAGCGAACCCCCCTACAGACAATTTGTATCTTTTCCCAGACAAGAGGACAACATGAAACTCTTTGTTCATTAAGAAAATAGTAAGCATAACTTAAAGTCAAAATCTTAAAGACCACTCATATCCGTTGTAGTTGAAAAAGCGAAGATTTTACCGCCGCAAGAAGGCAAGAAAGCAAGAAAGATTCTACCCTCCGCAAGAAAGATTTTACCCTCCGCCCGAAAAGATGTACTACCAGTCTTAAGAAAGAGTCGAGATGTTTACAATTTTGAATGCCATTATGGAGCTCGGGCGTACTTCTCAAGTTTTGGTCAACAGGATATATCAGCACGTAGCAGCTGTGGTCCAATGAAGCTGCGACAAGAACAATTGTGCGAAGGCATGTAAGCTCACAAGGAGTCAATAGCCCAAGTTAGACTCGGCTATAAGCAAGGATCTACTTGAAAATCGAGATTGCTGTCGCGAATTTACAACAGATTGGTTTTCTGTTTTGCATCAGGCTCGGTCGCATTGCTACCTGAGAGTTCTGGAGGCATTGCGTATTACGAAACATAAACCAGAACTTTGCAGCCACAAAGAGTTTGTTTGGGACATTGTATTGTTTTCGTAGCGTCCTCGTGTACGTCCGCCAATGCTTGCTATTGGTTCTTGATTAACCAATTAGAACTC
This sequence comes from Carybdea cf. marsupialis auct. non (Linnaeus, 1758), assembly GCA_010016065.2. Taxonomy (NCBI): domain Eukaryota; kingdom Metazoa; phylum Cnidaria; class Cubozoa; order Carybdeida; family Carybdeidae; genus Carybdea; species Carybdea cf. marsupialis auct. non (Linnaeus, 1758). The sequence continues at coordinate 885 of JAAAKL020004648.1, read as the reverse complement.
TTTGTTTATTCCTTTTTGTAATTTTGATCCCCTCCTTTGATTTGTATGATATTTATGACGACTACTTCTGACGAGGGTCATACGAAAAATAGCTTTTTCAAACACAACGAATATGAGTTGTCTTTGCATGAGTATCCTTGATTTCTGTACCACCAACAATCTTTCCATCTTAAATACGAAAAATAAGAGGCTTGACAGCTTTTCCTTCTCCGTATATGGACACAACATGGTATAGGACGTGATCAAGGGGGTTCAAGGGAGAGTTCATCACCCGATGAATGGTCCTCAAGAAAAGAAATTGTTAAAAATTAATCTATGTTAGCATCGTTAGATGTTTACCTGATCTGTTACAGTCTTCTTATGGTTTAGTTAAGAACAATATCATTAAGCAATTTGAAATCATTCAATAAATTGTGCCATCACGGAGTCAATTTTTAACCATCTTAATTATTACCCAGGACTGATGAGAAGTTAGGCAGACATGCAATGGACTTGACAGCTTGCAGTATGTAAAGAGATGGGACTAGATCTTTGTCTAATCGATTTCGACAATACAACGCTGTGTGATATGCGTGCTTCGATGGAATAAGGGGAAAAGGGGGTGACATTCACGTTTTAGATGGATGTTTCATACTTTTAAACGGAGCAAGCGAAGTCGAATTTAAAGCTGTGGTATTCCAAACACATTATTGATAATTGTCCTACTATGTTTCAAGGTTGGATAACCGTTGTTATTGAAGTTTGATAAAATCAGTACTGTGATCATCACAAATATACACATTATCAGTATCATCATCATTATCATCATTATTATCATCATCATCATCATCATCATTATCATCATCATCATCATCATCATCATCATCATCATCATCATTATCACCA
>JAAAKL020004647.1:0-20603 GCA_010016065.2 Carybdea cf. marsupialis auct. non (Linnaeus, 1758) | reverse complement strand
TTAGTATAATAGTGTAGACTATTAGTATAATAGTGCAGACTATTAGTATGTTAGCGCAGACTATTAGTATAATAGTGTAGACTATTAGTATAATAGTGCAGACTATTAGTATGTTAGCGCAGACTATTAGTATAATAGTGCAGACTATTAGTACAGTAGTACAGAAAGGTCTGCGTTTTGTTACTTTAAAGAGTCACGACTTCTTATCAAATTTCTTGAAATAAACATCAAGGCATGTCAAGGCATGTGGTCAATCTTTCCAAGGTGAATCTATTTGTGTAAAAGGTCAAACTGTTTGTGTAAGTTTACTTCCGAGTGAGATATTCTTCAATAATGAAGAAAAGCGAAGAAGTTATACCAAAACGGAAGTAAGCTTCCGGCTATTTTAGAGTGACCTGATACCTAGTTTCTTCACTCTCAAAATCTCTACATGCTTTTATGCTCCTTCATTAAGATAGTTAGAAACTATTATTGACTTTCACGATAGATGTCCTCTTTCCAATCAGGTTATCATTCTCCGACATGCCAACTCTGTTGTAAATTAACAGCTCGACAACGAGGAGAAGAATATATCATGCGGGATAGCAACACGTGATGACTAAACTGACGGGAAAAGTATACAGTAACGTCAAGAAATGTGAAAATTTAGAATGTCGTGCTTTCCAGCTTCGAACATCAAAACTTACTATTTCAGGTTAGGTTAGACATATTTGACAATTGGTCTGATATCTCATCCCTAGTCTTCCATCGAAGACGAAGTGATCTAAAGGATAAGAAAACGGTTTAGAAACAGAAAATTTTGGGTTCGATTCCTTCCTCCACCACTGAAGGTAGATATCGGTGTTATAAAATCTCGATGATGAAAATTGTAGGAACTTGTGGAATCGAACCCACGATCTCCATAGTTGCTCAACGACGACGCTTTTCCACTAAGCTACTTTGTCTTAAATTACTCACCCATATAGATATAGTGAGCCTCATGCTTTCCAGAAGCTACCTGAAAAAGCACAAAGTCAATGTCGCTCTTTGAAAGATCGCCCCACGCTCCTCTATCAGAATGCGAATTGCGGTCATTCATTTTTTAACTGGCACAGCAACGATATTTGAAGCTGATACTAATTGATATCCATTTAAAATGTTTTCAGTACAATGTTTCTGCACTCCCCCGGTAATTGCGGGGTCCTAAGCACGGCATTAAGTGCTTTACTTTTAAAGAATGGTAGTTTAGCTAAATCATAAACAATTTTAAATCAGGGCAACTACCTTGAAACGCCGATCTCAAAAAAGGAGAGGCAAATTATCAACGAGGAAAAGGATTTGAAAGAGTCAGTTTTGAGAAATATTAGAGAAATAAAGAATATGCCACCTCCTGGACTCGAACCTATGACTCGCTCATTCATGTCGTGTTGTGGATCCGGGGCTAATGTGACAACTAGAGAAGTAGAGTAATTTATCAGCGTTACTCACCTTTCTCAGTTGGTTGAACACGCACCGAGAATGAGTGAGTCATGTTTTCGAGTTCCGATGATACAGGGTAGCTGCTAGACTCCCACGCTGGATTGGGCGAAGTCATTTCCATGTGGAATCACTAACCTATGAGCAGTTATCTGACGGCAAGGCCTCAGGTGGGTAAACTTCACCGCCGTACTGCTTCTTGGGATCCCTTGTGTAGTGTAATTCCTTGTCTTTTAACATCATAGAGATGCCTTCCTGTATAAACTGCTTTTAAAATTATGAACCTTTGAAGGTTCTATTGAGAATGAATTCGTTTCTACCATGGTAATAGATAAAGGTAATTACCTTTTTAAAATAGGCAATAAAGCAAATAAGGTAACAGCAACACCGTGAAGTTTTGTCTATAATTCACATTACGTACTTCTTTTTCTTCACTTCAAATACTCAGTGACTCAACCAACCTTTGTGTATCAATCCCAGCCTCTCTCTTACCTTTCTCAGTAGGATGATAGTGCCATTAGGAATTTAGCTTGCATTTGTCCTCCGACTGAAATTTCTTGGATACTCGTGACATTGCCTTTTATCAGTCTTTTGACTAGGAAATCGGTTCCCCAGTTCTGGCATTTCTTCCCACACACAGTAGCATAGGACTCAGGTTGTTCCATCCGAATCTCATTATAACATCCCCCTCCTCCTTGTTAACAATATTGCCTTGATACTGTGTAATGTTCGCGAGGTACAACAACAAGCGAAGGCTATACATAATGACTCTCAAGTTGCCATTAGTCACATTTCTTTTGCACTACACTTGATATCCGCAAATCTCTACAATTAACTAATGATTACTTTAACAATTTACGTTCTTCTTAATCCTCAAAAAAACTCCACCCAACTCTTGTAGCCAACGCCTAAAATCCTATCTTACCATGAACTCTTAAACAGGAAGTGGTCTGGTACACAATCTGCGAGACATCACATACTGCTGCAATTTATATATCACTGGTCAAATGTGAGTAAAGAAAAATTATGGATGTTAGTTCCATTTTGGAGAGACACCCAGAAAGAAGATGTCAAAATATACTGGCTTACGGCAATGCGGTAAGTTTACAGTGAACAGATAAGGATTGGCTACAAGCCTCGTCGAGTATAGTCGCCTCAAAAAGTAATTGTTTAGAAATCAGTGCCTTTAACAGAAAGCATTCAGCGAATCGCATATTGAATGGTAACAAAGCAAAATTTCACAAAGGAAATGCCGATTACGCAGGAAAATAATCGAACAAGAAACATATCAACACATAACAGAAGACATTAACAACTGAAAACAAAGAAAATTCTGATTACATTTTCCTTAGCTTCCAGACCTCTCGACACGAGCAGCGCTAGTGCAATAACAGAGCATCGTGACTTGGATGCGGTAAGCTCGTACTTAAGTCGTCCTATTAAAGACATACTGCACAAAACATCAGGGGCTCCATTTACGTGGATGGAGTACTGATCTCTAAAAAGACTGGATCGAGCTTCCCATTGCTTCCAACTGCGAAAAAGTGTAGTCACGAGTACTGGCTCCCATTAGTTAAAATAGGGCGGGAAAGTCCGCCATGCTGTGTAACATAGTTTATAAGCATTGATTTATTAGTTTGCGAACAAATAGATCTAAGCTTTGTTTGATGGAGACTGAAATGGCGTCCAAAGTCCGACCTAACTTTCAGACGGAAGATGCTCGATCCAGTGTTTTTTTAGAGATCAGTGGGATGGAGGCGTAACCACTACATGTTTAGAACCATATGTTCTAATTAAAGAAATAGAGGTTATGTGCATAGTGTTTACCGCCTCTCAAATGATTGCTTTAACATAAATAGTCTTCTGAATATGCTCTTCAGAAACTGAAATGTTACTCTCTATTTTCATAAACCTTCCTACCACTTCAAACAGTCAACAGAAGTGGCTGAATAAGAAAGGAAGGTATACATTTTGATAATTTAAATAAAGCGTATTGTCGTTTGTCGCTTGCAAGCATTGCGGACTTTTTAGGGAGCCCACTAACAAACAGATATTTTCTGCTATTAAATGAATTTGCACTTACGAAAAACATCAATGCATTTTCCGACTAAATGTAAGGGGAGCCGTAATAGTCATGATATTTTAATTAAAAAACTCTGGAAGACAGTAAAACATGTATTATTATTAGACAATAATATTGAAAAACACACAGACGGATTGCACTGGCTATAGGACCGTTCCAGCACCTAATCGACACGGTTAAGGAGAGAAAGTTGTTTTGGTTTTGGCATGTTACAAGATCAAGCGGCATTAGTAAAACCATACCACAGGGCACAATGGTCAGTAAAAGAAGAAGAGGTCGACAGCACAAGAAATGGTGCGACTTCATTTATGAATGGACAAGACTCACTCCAGAACAGACCCTACGATCAGCAGAAGACAGAGAGGCGTGGAGAGATGTTATTCGACAGAGTACCGCAGCGCCCCAACGACCTTCAAAAACGGTTAAGGTATAGAGAGAAAGAAGAAGATATTTAAAAAACCCAAATCTATTGATTTTGTCTGAAAAGAATTCTAACTATTTCGTAGAAGCAGAAGAAAACAAATGAATATGTCAAAGAAGAAATCAGAAAGAGGTATGGGAAGCTAGAAAGCCTATTGAACATCATCAAGATAGGGAACCTGACGTGGTATGTGCATGTGATGAGAGACAAGGGGACGATGAAGAGCACCATCATGCAAGGGAAAGTAGATGGAGACAGAGCTGGGGAAGACCCAAAAGGATGTATGTTGATGATATCAAAGAATGGATGGGAAAAGACATGATAACAACAATAAGAAGGACGGAAGACAGGCGGAGGTGGAAGGAGGAAGTGCTGAAATGGGTGCACTAACGGCCTACCAGGATACGGTTGTGATGATGATGATTGATTTTGACTGTTATTAAGTCATCATGTTCAGTCACAACTGGCTTCTTTCTCGCACACACTAACACACACATATATATACAGACACACATACATATATACAAATTCACCTGTGTTAAGTACCTTGACAAACTATTTAAAGCAAAGACTGTACAAAATACTTATGTGATGGTTAAATAAGAAAAAATTGAATAGTTTAGAGAAAGGCACGTCCATTTTAATGTAAAATGATCTCGTCTGGAATACATATCCACTAAGATCCATTAATTCGCTTCATAAAGAATCAAATATCCCATGTTGACGTCAAAGCACATATTTCCCTTTGTCTCCCGATTAAAAATGCATCAAGATTATTTCTTTCAAACATTCTACCTTCATTGGTGTGATGTAGTCAAATCAAATACTTTTTCTCTTTTGAGGAACGCCTCTGCTGGAGCCTAATAGACACGACCTAAGCAGGTGATGATTCGAATGCTGTACTTGAAGGTCTCTTGAGTTGTTTTTTCTTCAAATCTTGCATGCAATTCTGTCAAAGTGGTTTTATTGGAAGGGCGGCATTTCACGCCAAATGCAAAACCTATACAGGTGATACGATGATGTATTTGCGCATTAACAACTGACCTTTATCTAGTTGAATGCTGGAGAAAAATTTGGAAACATGTTTGACAAGCGGCCTTAAACCTGGGCTTTTCTTCGTTCCTCTTTTCAATAAGCTAGCAAAGAGCAATCTGATTTCAACCATGGACTTGACTGGTTGTTACAAAAGGAGTTACCTGGCTTGCAAGAACCCCACCTTTTCAGCTGTTTGCAGGGTTTAAAGTTAAGTCTCTATATCGCTTGCGAAGCTAGCTTTTGTTTCTTTAGAATTGTTTACTATCTCTTGCTATTGTGTTTGACGTTGCTTTGCGACGTAGGCCCGTCTCTTAAGAAATGACGCAGATGAACAGGCCAAATGAAAACAGTGCTTTCAGCGTGAAATTGAAAAGGAGGCAAGTCGCAGCTCGAATCAGCGGTGTTGCGAGGAAAAGCGATTTCTCGCACAGTTGGGCTATTTCTGAGCCTGTTTTGGGCTCAGTTTTGCTTTATTAGATTGAACATCTGTTTGCAATGAGGTTTCCCTCAAGAGAAAACTTGGGGCAGAGGGAGTCACTAAGAATTGCCTCCTGCTGGGAGAACCAAATGGTGCAGCGTATTTAGTGGATGAGAATAGAAATGTTTAGGTCAACTTTGCAAGTTTCGGACGTTTTTGAAACAAAAGAGCAAACTTTCAAATTGCCACAACCTACAGGTTTCAGTAGCTTCGTCATTATTATCTAAGTTAAGTTGCTAAATTTAAACTCTGATTGAGGGGCTAGGCAGTAACGAAAGGACAGTGGATTCCTCTGACAATCCATAGCGAGGTCATTACCTGTTTGTCAAAATTTGTTTGATGTGAGCGGTTGTTTTGCTTTTTCAGGCTTGTTTGGGCTGTATTACTTCCTAGGCGTAATTTGTGGGCCTTTGGGCTGGCCAAGAAATGACAATCCAGCAGTTTGACAAAATGACTGCAAGTTTAGGGAAATGACATGGGAAATATGTAGCAACGCATATTTATAATTTGCCAGGGCCAAACTTAATCGTAAGTGTGAAGTGATCAGTGCTTCATCGAGGGCAAAATGGAGCACTTAGACTTGGCGCTGAGCCGCCAACAAGAAGCGGTGTACAGCAGCAATGATGAGAGTGGTAGCTCTATGATGTCCGAGCGAGTATCTTCACTTGCCACAAGTATCTACGCAGAGTTTGAACGTATGATCGCTAGTTATGGACAAGAAGTGCTAGAGAATTTAATGCCAATGGTTGTCAATGTTCTGGAGCAGCTAGACTCGGCGTATACGGATGAAAACGAACGAACACTTGAACTGGAATTGATTTCCGAGGACAACGAACAACTTATTACTCAATACGAACGTGAGAAGCAACTTCGAAAGCTTGCAGAAACAGTAAGTAGCAAATGATATCCCGTGCATAAAGTTATAAAACCATTTTATTTTTAAATTGTTTTCAGTTCAATTAACATTAGGGTAAAAGCAATGTTAGCAGATTGTAATGCTTAGTGTTTATTTTGACTAGCTGTGCCATGGTGGGCCAGGACAAGGATGGTTTGGAAATGTCTTTGATTTCACAAGTTCCATCACATTCAGCCCATTTTCTAGGCCTACATTTGAGATATTTTAAAAACATCGATAATACATCAATGTTATTGAATATGAGCCGTGAAGCTTTACATATGTTGCTCCTCGTTTATTTCTTGAGAGTGGCAACGTGCTTCGTAATGAGGTCCCAAATCGTATACAACTTTTGATTATTGATGCACTTGTATGCAAGTATTGTTATTTTTAGACAATCGATGCACATTATTGCAGGTGAACCTTTGTGATTTAATATATTTAAGATATCTAAGTGGTATACTAAGGTGTGAAGTTGAAACAAATTTGCCGTAACTATTTTAAAGCCGTAAAACGATCATCATCGCAGCTGCATAAAATCAACAATTCGCAAAGAGTTGATATCCAGGGTGTGCCTTAGCTTGTTTGTGCTATGGCGAACCTTTCAATGTGTTCTCATAGCAAATTCTACATTTAATTAAGACCTTGTATGTAATACATAAATGCGTTCTTATTTAATTGACAGGTATGAGAGAGAGAACTTGGAAAAAAATTTTAAATTACAAGGAAGTATGTGTTGATGGAGGTAGTTTTACGGGCTACCTATTTTGCACATTGACACCCCAGGGGAGTCCTTGTGAGAAGGAGCCTATAATTCCTTTGATCTTCTACTCAATTTTTTTGTTGACAATTTACCTACTATAATACTTCTTTGAATGCAGAGGAACAGATATTGCCTATCTATACTGATACCACAAAGTATTTATGTGTATAGAACCCCCCCCCCCGAAAAAAAACCCCCAAAACAACAACAACAACTAAGGGCAAGTGTATAGGAGCCACTTAATCTACTTAAAATTAAGACAAAAATATTTGAAAAACACAATGCTATAACAAAACAGCAAGTATACAATAGTATTCATAATTAGTAGTAAATGATGGCTTTAATATAGTGATAATAGCTTGAAAATTCAATATCAATATTTTGTTTAAACTAAAAGATATAAACAGTACATACTTATATGCATAGATATACATATATGTATATAAATATTCTCAGCCAGACACAAAAGCAGTCATGAACTACATAGTATAGAAGTAATGAAGTGCTTATGGTGGTGCCCCATATTGAACCCAGGATCTCCCACACTGAAAACAAAGACTTTACCATTGCACTAAATAGTGCAGTAGTAAAATCGACTATCCAGGTAGTTGATCCGGAATTCGCACCACCACCAGCCACCTTACTTTTTGTTTCACTGTTTGCTTCATAGTGCCATTTCATTTACATAAGTACTATATACTGTACTATATGTAAGTATATATGTATATAAATGTATATACATATATGTTAATATAACAGTGTATGTAACAAGGTATATAACACAGATGGACAGGACAATCTGGCTCAGTATATTCAGAAGGATATACCAATCATAGAAAAGTGTTGTGTTCCCTTTACTCATCAGATTTTTAGTGATTAAATAATAGTAAAGGATCACTTTATTAAAATGTGAGTGACTCAAAAATTAAATATCAATATCTTTTGTAAGCCATAAGATATTAATACTGCATACTTCTTTTGATGAATATACGTGTATATATATATGTATACTATATGCTATATAGACATATATATGTATATGTTCTATATATAAATGTATATGTACTATATATATACATATATGTATATAAACTAAGTATATATATGTATATATACTTATATGTCAAACTCATTAAAATACACAATTTCCCTGATGTTTTGATATTATCTTTTTCAAAATTTTAATATAATATCGAAACATCAAGGAGATTGTATATATTAGTGAGTTTTATGTATTAGTATATACATATATGTACGTATACTGGTGGATTGTGTGCTAATATTTTCACAAGACATTTACTGACTATGAAGTGAGTTTTATGCTCATTTCTCAACAATTTCAGAGGTCATTTAGGTGAAGTGTAACTGTATTATTGTGTTTGGGTAATCTTTGGCATTTCAGAAGTCCTGTAAAACGTTTAAATGATCTTAAGTAACAAGCATTTTATATATGTAATTCCAAGTCCATTAAAGGGTCTACCAAAACTATATTATTTGTATTTATCATTTTCTACAAGTAGGAAATAATCGTAAGCAAAGAGAAATTTGTGTGTGGTTTTAATGAGTAAAAGTTCATAAATATTTGGCATAGAGAATAAGACTGTATAATACATACTGTTATAGATTGTTATCATTGATACAGTAATTTTGTTTGCCACACAATGTTATTAAAGATTTAGCCTTGCATGTTGTCTTGCATATCAAAGTTGTCAGATCTCTAGAGCTGTCTTGTTAAACATCAGGAAATGTTAGTTTGCAATTTTTTACTTTGAGTTTCACGGAATGAATAGTTCTGAGAATTCATTGAGAAGTTGATCAGTTATCTTTCCAAACTCTCTTTTGTTTGTTTTTGTATCCCATGCAACTTTCACATTTTTGGTAAAGGACTTTGTTAACAATATTTAATATAACTTTGCAAAAATTAAAAGGAAGAAGATGGCTCTAGATAATAGGGGTCCTACATTTGTTGCACAATATGTAGTAATAATATCTCATTGTTTGCTGTAAATATATAATGTAAATACAATGTATGTATGGAAAATGTCTGCATTGTTTACTGATTAAAAACCCATGAGAAAATATCAATTGGTAAGATGATATGAGAAGTGATAGCAATGTAAATGTTGATTCTCTAAGAATTTAAATTTAGGTAACTGAATTAGTTAAAATCGGAATTTCTGTTGATATGTTAGACATGCTAAGCACAGTGTTAATTTTCTTATGAGTAGCTCATATGTGTATCAAATATTAGAGAGGGTTGAGTTAAACAAATGTGCCCTTGATTGAATATTATTGAACAAAACTAGAAGCAGGGTCCATTCCATAACAATAGTGACAACTAAAAGTGAGCAAGAACACAGTAGTTTATTTGCGTTGAGAAAGAGGAGGCACGGCTGTGCTTTCTGTACAGTGTGTCTGTTATAGAGTCCTGGGATGAAGGTTCACTTTATCAATCTGTGGAATTGGATGTGTCAGGCAGATTGGAGATATGACAGATCAAAGGGAGACAGAATAGACAGTGTAAAAGGTTTTATAGAAGAGTACTTACTTGCTATATGGTTTTACATTTTTCCAGTTGGTGAGATTTGAGGCCATCTAGTCATGTTTCCCCATTAACTACTTTTTTTCAGATTAGCAGCCAAATTTTCTTGATCTTTATCTTGGTAAGATCAAAGGTTATGGCCTGTTCACTTTTAGCACTTGTAGTAGGGGTGTCCAAGGGGAATTCCTGTGGACTGTGTTGGCAAGGAGTGGCAAGTGATACAATCCCCATGAAGGCCTACCAAAGGCGAATACATGCGAGATGCACAGAGCAGAAAAAGAAATGTCAGCTGGGGTGTGTAAAATGTGAAAGGAAAGTTTATGATGATAGTTATCCAATTTTAGAAGATGGTGCATATGTAGGGGTAGGAGTACGTAAGCCCACTGTAGGAGGCTTGCATTATTTTTAGGGCCAGCTATATAATCCCCCTGCGAAAAATGTTTAGTGTTAATCTTGAAGGGCAAGGTTACTGCTATTAGTAGTGTTATTACACTAATAGCAACATTGGCTATGTTCTAAAGGTGTCAAGAATAAATGGTTTTTCCAGTGCCTGTTGAGATATAATTGAACATGCCTGCTCCATTGTTTGATGTGACAGCTCTTTCTCTGTGCATCTCAGAAATCTGAAATAGATGATATCATCATGCTCACTACATGGAACCATATCATATTTCTGGGTGGAAGACTGAGTGGTTAAACTAGTAGAGGAGTAGGCAATCATAACAAAGATAAGTGGTTTAAAGCTGAGTGATAAGATTTGAGTGAAATATCACCTGATGGATGGAAGCTGACAAAAATACATGACGATGGTGATCATGTTGTATCATCTGTGATCTAGTGCCTTTCAGGTCCACTTGGTGCTTTACATCTCCTCAATGCATCAGCTCCACCTCCTCATTTTTCCTGCTGGCCTATTTGCTTTTTCATCCCTGCAACATGCTCTGCCCACTTTCCAGCCATCTTCCCCACTATCTCCATGATGTCATTCATTTTTGTTTGACCTCTTATATGGTCTTAGCCCAGATTTTGACTCCTCTGGTGATGTTTAGAATGAATCCTGTCATGTGTTGCTAAGTAAATGCTGGTTTCCTTTCTTATTTTTTGTCAGCATCTAGGCTTCTGCCCTGTATGTCATCACTAGTTACAAGTATCATTTTACAAAATGGGATATTCTTTTCCTTTGTAAATGATGAAACTGCTGTACTCCCTTCATCTTTTCCATCCCCTGTAATTCTCTAGTTGATTACCGTTATTGATTTGAAGCCGCCATGGTCTAGTGGATAAGTTCCTGGCCATCAGATCTAGAGGTTCTAGAGGGTCAGGGTTCAATGCCCGGAAGGACCATTGGTAAAGTTGCAAGGGCATCATGTCTTAAAAGTTCTCTATGCTCCAATAACAAGTCTCATGAATATGGGCATTGTCAAGCCCCATGAATGGGAATAAAAGACATTAAACAAAGAAGAAGGAAAAATTATGTCGATATCAATCTTTACCAGAACATTTATTCATTTGTTACTTGAAATTCTCCACCATGTACCACCACCATCTTCACCACTTTCCCCTCAGATTGAATGTTTTCCTGCTGCCTCATTATTATTCTATTTTCATGTTATTCATAATGCGATTTACATTTCCTTTGCACTTGTCACTTGAGATGGAAAAGAAGACATGGCATTGCTGTGACATGTGATTGTGATGGCAGTTATTACACTGTTTAAACTAATGTTTGAATGGCAACTAATGAAACCATATACTCTACATGCCACAGAGTCCACAAATTCATTATTTTAAATTTTTATATACTTTTTCCTCTGCTTAAGGTCTTTTCCCCATTCATGGGGTTTGACAATGCCCATGTAACATGGGACTTATTACTGGAGCATACAGCACTTTAAGACTGGATGCCCTCCCTGACATCACTAATGGCCCCATCAGGATTTGAACCCTGACCCTATTGACCCTCTTGATCTGAAAACCAGGAACTTATCCACTAGACCATGGTGACCCCAAATTTTTAAATGCCCTTTCTTTACAAGTTTGAGATACTGGCTATAAAAAACTTTGTATAATCACACAGAATGCTGTAACACCTTGTTGTTTTTTTGCTAGATTTGAAATGAGAAACATGGTTGTGATATTCATTCTGGTATACTCTCATTGGTGGTGACTTGGCAATATTTTAGAACAATTTCACCATAACTTCACTATTTCACTACAAAACAATTTTTGAAAACCAACAGTGAATTTACCTTTTTGCTACACCTGGATCAGTTAACTCTGCAAATTTAGTAAAACTCCTAACTGGGAGTTAAGACTACTTTTAGACTCAAATAGAATTCTATTCATACTCACCCCTGTGTGGGGTGATATAGTACTAAATCAGCTTTTGATGTAAATTTTAACTTATATAGAAACAACACGAGGATCAGAAAAGAAGTGCACTGTGACCACTATTTTAATAATGTGCTCAGTAGGTAGATACTAGTGTGTCAAAACTCTGTTAATAATCTGCTTGCTCACAGTTTAAGACTGCAGATTTGGACCTTGAAATACTTTGTTGGAGAGCTGATTGATGAATTTGATATGATCAGTCTATGAAGTAATTAAGACCTGCCGGAATACTGTTGACTTTGTTGAGTATTTCCATGGTAAGCAGTTCCCCTTTTTGGGTTTAAAGGCAGTCTGTGTTTCTTTATGCCCTATTTCCATGAAGTACTGAATGCTTTCATTTTCTATAGGAGGCATTCTACTTGTCTAGCTTTGTACTAGAGATCCAGATCCAATTTTAATAGTTAGAAATCTGTGAACAGACTTTGATGTTGATGTGATGTTGAGGGGGCATGACATGTGTTAACTACTTTCAATGTGAATAGGGTATAAGGCATTTTTTGAAGTGACTTTAGTCCGATTAAGATCAATATTACTTTAAAAATTAAACAGTGTACACAGTTTTTCATCTACAGGCCATAAAGTATGTTAGTAGAACTCTAAGTGGCTATACACAAATTAATCAATTCCATATAACAGTATCAACTGTTGTGACACAAGTTGGACACAAGTTACTGAATATCATTGAATAGAACAGGTTTATACCTTGTTCCAATGTAACTATGTAGACAGTCAAAGTAGCTTGTCAAATTTTAGAGAGTGTTTGGTACATATTGATATGCCTTTGATTACTGGTGGTTTTTAAGGTTGTAGGTGGAAAGCTCGCTACCATTTTGTTTGCAAAATACTGACAGGTACACATATCTCTATATATACATATGTATAAATGTATAGGTATATAGGTATGACAGGTATATATGGGTATATATAATGACATGTATTTTTAGATATACATATGCATTTGTATATTTAAACACTAAAGCGTAGTTGGAAAACTCGATAAATTTCATAGAGGCAGGGGTCAAAGTAAGGGCCAGTCACGGTTCATGACTGGCTGTATTTCAGTTGTGACTGGCTCGATATATCAGTAACAAAGTAAAATGACTGGTTGCTACCAAAACTGTAGTCAGATAGTAGTGATGGTGAACAGGAATATGGGACAGATGACAAGATGCAAAGGGAAATTTCCAGTCCTTGTTTTTTGTGAAGTGACTGTTTTCCATGCAATTTTTTTGGTTCCTTCCAACATGTTGGAGACACCCTGAGCTTCAGAATGCCCCTTGGATCCCATTTCCTATGTTGCAAGCCCACCTCTCAAGATGTAGAAATGAGTGGCTCTATCATCTTATTTCAACTCCTGTAGAGGTAGAAATGTTGGGTAGAGTTTTGACCATTTTCTTGGCAACATTCACTTGGTAGTTGAGGACATGAGTTGTGATTGTGGCCACAGTTTTGTGTTGAAGGATTGTAAAAGTTTCTAGTTTTAAAGAAAGAGTTTTATGACCCATATGAAAGTAGATGATGTCAGGATAGTATGGTGATGTGCTGGACAACATTGGACATTTTAAAAAAATTTTATGACTATTTCTACCCTAGCATATAGGTACATGTATTTATGTATATTGTACTCCACAAATATAATCATAGCTTCATAGAAGGAGTTACCAAACATAAACAGTCACAGAAAAGGGGTTTTCTTTGAGGATTGAATATATTAGCACCTTTTGATGAATACTTTTCCATACCTATTCTCATGAAAAGTTCCTAAATATTTAGACCATAAACCATCCATATTGATTTATTTGTGATTTGATCACAACAACCCTCTGGAGTTCACTGTGTTTTAGAAAGCAAAACAAGTAGATGACAGCCTAGCTACAGCTGAGTAATGTTTTGTGACGTATAATTCACACTTGCAACTAGGTAGAGAAACAAAGCTGCAACTGTGAACATTCATTCATAGCCTGTGTTTAAAATAGACCTCACATATATGGATATAAATTATTGATATCAAACTTTCTCATAACATTGGTTTACGAGACCTCATAGCAAAACAAACAGGAACAATTTGTTTATATTGTACCTTATTATGTTATATATGTATTTTTAAATATCCAAATTTATCATCAGGAGAAAGTTGTTAAGAAGGCTGTGACAAAAGAATGTGCATCTGTCATTTCAAGTAATAATAGCTTGAACAGTTTGTCATGCCTTGTATAATCAGTCATTAAATTTCATGTTATTGACTTCAGTAAAATATAGATGGAGTAAAGTACCTGAGCAGAGTGTTAGATCATGGTGGCAAAAAGGATTATCAGATAAATACAAAAGATTGAAAGTGTGCAGCAATGATTGCTCTATAGGAAGGAGACATGTGACTGTTTAAGACCAAATCTCCATGTGTCTTTTCTATGTGTTAAATGGAAAATGAAGTCAAAAACTGTATTTTGATATTTCATGCTGCTAGCTGTACTATATACAAAATCTCATCAAAAGTATGGAATCTTATTTCCTAAATGTCACTTTTCAAATGTCAAAGTACGAGAGCTGTGGGAATCTGTGGTAGAAAGGCCTGGGAGCAAGTGATGTAAAGTTATGGACAAGATTAAATTAACTGATGATTTCTCCTGTTTTGGCAGACTTTTTTTTAGGTGTATAAAAAGGCTTTTGGTAGGAGAAAGATTACTATTACTTATTCTTAAGATTTCCACTGTACCATATTATGCCACGTACCATTTTTTCTGAATCTTGTTATAGGTTTTTTATCGGAATCTGCTTGTTGTTTGCCCTTATATTTATCCTCAGTGAACAAACTTGTTTATTTAAACTTTCCTGTGACGGGTTCAGAATCATACTAATAACATACTACTCATAGGGGCAGCATTCTCCAATGCATGTAAATGTTATATAAAACTCCTTAAATGACACAATTTACTTGACATTTTCATATTATCTTTTTCAGAATTTTTATAGAGCTAGTATTCTCCTATGCATATGAATAATACATTAAAACTCATTAAATTCCTTGATGTTTTGATTAGATCTTTTTCAAAATTTTGGAAATGTGTACGTATAGTAACTCAATAAACATAAATGCATGTGGTGGTACAAGATATTAAATCCTAGACCTGTATGCAGATATAAAAGGGAGAACTGTAGCATTTTTTATATCTAAAGGATGTAGTATTCTATATAGGTTTAGGGAAGAACACTGATGCCAAGTTTAATATGTACAAAACATCTGTTTTAGAAATTTCTTGAATATGAAGATACTCATGAACAAGAAAAGAGAGAACTCCAGAGTGAGTTGGAGGTATTGCAGCATCAAAACAGACAAGGGGAGAGCAAGGTCAAAAATCTACAGGATCATGGTAAGACGATACATGCCAGAAATATAAAATACAAATTTTTAGTATTAGTATTTTTGTCGAATACAGGAGTTTTAGAGTTTAGTAGAGTAGGCAACAAGCTGCCATGGTCTAGTGGATATATTCCTGGCCATCAGATGTAGAGGTTCCAGAGGGTCAGGGTTCGGTTCCCAGAAGGACCATTGTTGATGTAAGGAAGGGCATTCGGTCTTAAAGTGCTGTATGCTCCAATAACAAGTCCCATGAATATGGGCACCGTCAAACCCCATGAATGGGAATGAAAGATGTTACATGAAGAAAAAGTAGAGTAGGCAACAAGCAATATGCCAGGTTATGCCAGGGTATGCCAGGCGAGCCAACATTTTCTCAAAGGTCATTGTGACTTTGACATACCTTGTGGAAAATTATGTGCATTTTTATGAGAATACTGACCACTTGAAATAATATGAACATGCGTGGTTGTTACTATTGACTATGTTTTGACTCAAGGAGAGAGTTGGGCATACAATCAAAATGCATATAGAAAAAAACTTGCATTAGAGTATTTATAAAGTTCATACACTCCTCATGGTTTTTCTTAATGTTGGTTGATCAAGCTTAGAAAAGGTATGGAAAACAGCTTCATGGTTTTGTAACTTTCCTCCTACTGCCAATTTTTTGAGCTAGAATAGCTGTCTTACCCCCTTTCATTTTATACTGTATTTTGGTATTAGTATGTTGCTTCTGCACCCATGGCAGAGATGAGATGTTGCATGTTTCCATCTATTGTGGTAGAAGTTTATAATTGTTACTAAGTGTACACAGAAACATAAGTTACTCCAACGTTTATTACATTTTTTGCACTTTACAATGTCTTTGTTAGCATTGATAACGTTAGTATAGCCGCCATGGTCTAGTGGATAACGTCCTGGCCTTCAGCACATGAGGGTCAGGGTTCAAATCCCTGAAGGGTCATTGGTGATGTCAGGAGAGGCATCCCATCTTAAAGTGCTCAATGCTCCAAACAAGTCACATGTACATGGGTGCTGCCCTATCCCTTGCAAAGGGGAGTGCATGGCATTGAAACCACATCATCATCATCATCATTGTTAATGTTAATTGTAAATACATGAGTTATCATTTTCATTTTGATACTACTTTCCATTGCTTAGTGGAGAGACTTGAGGAAAGGTTATCCGAACAGAAGAAAGAATATTCAACATTGCATCAGAGGCATTCAGAGGTAGGCTGTTTTCTTGAATGTTCTGTTTTTTCATTAATTTCAGTAACACAAAACAACATTTTGCTAATGAAAGGTGGAATGAGATGATGACATAAGTAAAGGACAGCCTTGGGGTATGTACTTTCCTTAGATCCTTCAGGGAAAGGGTTAATTTCCAATCTATTAAATTGTGCTTAAAAATAGAGGTAATTTGTGCACCTCCCCTCCATTTAAAGATTAAGTGTGTTGTAAAGCATATTGTGATCAGATCTAATCTGTATTTATGAAATTGGAAGGTGGCATTTATCTGCTTTTGAGGGATGCAGAGGATGTGACCCTTGCATCTGGTATCCCCGGAGTGTTTATGCCTTGATCTCATCTAACTTAATTACTTTGAATATGCACAGGAGGTACAGTAATGGATTACATAAAGGGGAATCAAACATGAAAACTGGTGATTAGGAGGACAAGTAAGGAAGAGTAATACATACCTGATGAGAAAATTGATATAGAAGGAAGCCCCTTTGCCAAAATCATACCCTGTAAAATCGGTGTCACTTCATCATGCAATAACAAGAAATGAGGCCAGCTTGGCCAGGTGATCAGCACTTGTATGTACCAAAATGTTAGGAATAACATTAGGAAGGAACAGTGCCACAATGGAGGGACAGGTGAACAGAAGCAGACAATTCCAAGATCACTATAGGAATTTAAACTGGTTTTGGCACGTAAAAAAAGAGAAGATGATAGCACTGTTTGTAGATCGTACAAAAGCACTCTTCCCAGACAGAGGCAACCATGTATAGCTCCAAAAGATAGGAAAATCAACCTGGGTATGAACAATGGAAAGGTTTTTCAGTGCAAGAATTGTGCCATGATCTCCTCAGGATAACAGATGTTCAAGACATCACATCACACATGCAACCTCGGTCCCTCAAGGAGGTTTTCAAAATTAAGAGCACGTAGTCCATTTTTACTTTAAATTTATCAACTGGGTTTCAATTGGAGGTAGTAGTGCCCAGGTTTACTCAGCCTGCCAGCCTTGCGGGGTTGACAAATGAGTACCAACAATGCTGGAGTCAGTTTTCAGTATTTCACCAGGGAACAGATTGCCCCCTTCCCCATAACTAACGAAAGTGGAGAATTTTTGTAGTCTTCAACTTCGATAGACCACTTGTCACTTTATCTAGAGTATGAAAAAGAAGTAAAGACAGAATTAGGTCAAAATAAAGGGCTAGTCAATGCCCAACAAAAAAACAAAAAGTTTTTGTTTTCTTATTTTTCCTACTAAGCATCTTCGTTTGCACAAAGATATGGCACCTTTTATCAAGCATATGATTCAAATCACATGGTTGTTGAACAGATATATTTTTTGGCTGTCAACCATTTGACAATACAGTTTCCAGCCTCAAAGACCTTTCAGTATCAGCATGACTGTGTACGTCGGCGGATTCCAGTTAAAGATCCAATCCAAGCTTGGGTGCTTTTGAAACATCAAACACTGTGGAAGAGGCTACTCAAAAATATTGCCTATGAGGTCTGGCTCGGTAACCATCAAAATGATTCTTGTGGGCAATTTGACGGAAAAGCCAGCCACCATTTAATACCATGTGAAAACGTTGCCTTGATTTGGAACCTGACTTGTTGAATATTTAACTTTTCTCCATTTTCTCCAATACCTCTTTCTATTCGTTGTTTTGCCCTACGATTTAGAAAGAGCAACATTGATGAAGAAGGCACTATGTACATCAAACAACTTGTCATAACTTACAGTATATATTAAAATAGGACTGTAGTGCAGATTATTTATGGCTGCTAACAGCTTCTTTGGACGACCGATGAAATTCAGAACTTTGATGAAATGTGGTATATTTAATGCAACCGCACAAGACTTTCTGGAAGTTGGTTATTGGTAGCCTAATACAGCTTCTCTATCAAACAACATCACTTAGAAGTAATTATTGTGGGCTTTGTTACAGTAGCAAAGATGAGTAACTTGAGAGAAGATACAGTAGCTCATGGTTGTCTGGCTAAAGCATTACTGTATATAGGGACTTCAGTCCTGTTAGTCCTGGCAACAATTCCGTCATAATGACAATCAGCATTTCCGTTTTTGTGCTGGTCGACTAATGTAGAGGGAAAGTGTAACGTCACAATTTTGAAAATGTTTGAATTATGTAAAAAACTCAATTTTCATGTTGCCCTATTGTTAACACGTCAAGGGCCAAAATTGAGAGTGTTGCCCTTCCCAACACCGAGATATCAGCTTTCAAAGCTTTAAATCTCTCTAAGAAAATCTTATTATTCGATGCTGGTTCCTAACATAAGGATTCAAGAAATATTAACAGAGTTATGACCAGAAATTTTTGAAATTCAAGCGCCTCTAGTTTAAACATTTTTTTACTCTACAGGTCTGGCATTTTGGGACACAACCTATTCTAGGGTTAGATATCTGGGTTCAAGTTGTGCTGTTTCCAAACTTTGAGTTGTGACGTCATCACTTTCCCTCCGCATTCATCGCCATCTATATAGTGCAGTTTCTCTAATCCATACCATACATACCGAATTATGGAAAGAGCTTAAACGTTTCTCAACGGGTTATAAGAAGAAAATAAACTAGTATTAGATTTCATCAAGCACGAAAAATGCGTCGGTAGTATTCTTTTAATGTATTGTTTTCATGTTGACTTATAAAACGCGGTTTCCTGGCCGGCGTGACCACGAGCTCTGTTGTAAAGCTTTCCTCTCTGTGTATGGATTGTTAATCTCGGTAGGCTAAATTAGTGACAATAGTATAAAAGTTACTCCAACATCGAGGTTGCAGCATCAGGATGCTTGGAATGGCCCTCATGCTTTGGAAAGTGGCTCAAAATTGAGGAATGCTGTGAGAAATCTTGAATGATTGCTTGACTTGAATGTATTGAAATGGTAGTGGATGAGTAAGGAGTGTGCGAGAGACAGTTATCAAGTGCAGTAAAATACGCTGTAATATCCTGAACAGTAGCAGACGAGTAAGGAATGTGCTAGGAATCTTTGTCAAATGTAGTGAAAAGCACTAGAATAACGTTGCCTTTGGTACGGTCGCACGTTATGAAAGCCTGTTGTGGGCATTGTATCCCTGTCTTCAGCCATACCGATGTATGGAGTATCGATTTGGGTAGGACTAGGTTTAGAATATCGGTTGAACAGTAACATAGGTCAAAATATTCTGACGCTTGTCGACTCAGTTGTTACCATTGGTGGTAGATATTTGTCACGTCTTCAGTCGTAGTCTTTGTCGGAGCTACGTTTCGAGAGATACTTCTCCCATCTTCAGGCTGTTGGATTTTTTGCTGATTTACGTTGTTCGATTGCGGACTCCCGATGAACATAGGTAGCAACCGTTGCCCGCTAAAATGGATGTTGCTTATCCGAAGGCTTGAAAATCGGAATAGAGGTTTAAGTTGACAGTCCAAATTTATGAAGTCCATTGCTAACACTTGAATTATGTTGATACTATTACCATCATGTATTGTGGAATCAAGGAAACTGTGAAAGGTATTTTTTATTCAGTCATGTAGTGCCACTTTATTGAGAGGACAAGGACACAACAAGTAAAGGATAAGGAAGGTAGTATCACACCATTACAAGAACCGGATTCTAGTATAGACGCATGCTGGTGTTCAAGTGAAATAGGTTATCACAATCAGAGGTGCAAGAAAAGATGCAATGCAATATAGTTCCCATGTTTTTATTCAATACGGAGGGAAAGTGATGACGTCACAAATCAAAAGTTTTGGAAATAGTACGATTTGACTCCAGATAGCGAAAGGCAACCCTGGAATAGGCTGTTTCCTAAAATAATAGACCTATGGTGTGTATAGTGTTTAAACTAGAGGCATTTGAATCTCATAAATCTCTGGTCAAAACTCTGTTAATATTCCTTGGATCCTTGCGTTAGGATCCAGCGATAAATAGCAAGGTTTTGTTAGAGA
>JAAAKL020004646.1:0-20603 GCA_010016065.2 Carybdea cf. marsupialis auct. non (Linnaeus, 1758) | reverse complement strand
TTTGCCCTCCTTCATATTAATGATGAGTTCATTTTGCCTTAGCCATTTAGAAATGGATTCCAAGTCTTCCGTTAACTTGGACTGGATTTCGTGAGATTCCTTGCCGGCCACATATATAACCGTATCATCTGCATACTTAACTATTTGAGAATGGGTTAATGCATCAAGTATGTCGTTAAAAAATATGATAAATAATAACGGGCCAATTATAGATCCTTGAGGTACTCCAGATAAGATATCTTGCTCATCAGAAAAGCAATTGTTATAGCTTACGACAGCTTTTCTTGAGAATAAATAATCCTTAAACCAATCAAGCTCTTTCCCCCTTACTCCATACTGCGTTAACTTCTCGAGAAGTTTGGAGTGACTGATTGTATCAAACGCTTTACTGAGATCAATAAAAACAGCACCTACTAATTTCCCATTGTCTACATTTTTACGGATGTTATCCAGCAGATATGTTGCTGCAAGCTCTGTTGATAATTTTGCTCTGAATCCAAACTGGAAGCTAGAGAGTAAAGAATTTTGATCCAAGTACTGAACAAGTTGACGATGGACTGTCCTTTCGATAACTTTAGAGATAACTGGGAGGACTGATATTGGTCTGTAGTTGTCGAGAATCGCAGACGAGCCTGTTTTATGGATTGGAATTATCTTTCCTTTTTTCCACTCTTGTGGAAAAGTTCCTGTTGTTAATGATAGATTGATAAGATAAGCCAATGGACTGGATAATATTTCAGCAGAGTCCTTCAATAGGCAGGGCGGTACGTTATCTAGTCCGGTCGCTTTGTTGCGTTTAATTGATTTCAAGTGATGCAATACATCGTATCTTGATACTGGGCTAAATATAAACCTTTTTTCGGTCTTTTTGAAAATAGTTCCCGGTTTTTGCCATGTAAAGTCATAAAGTGGGAACGCCTTTTCCTTAAGATTCTTGACAACGCCCGCAAAGTACTTGCTAAGACCATTTGCAATCAATTTAGGGTTGCTTGTAATTGCCCCATCAATATCAAGAGATCTTAAGCTTGAGTGAATTCCCCCTTTTGTTGGATATACCTTCTTTAAGGTTTTCCAAAATTTCTTTGGGTCATTTGAATGTTCACGTAGCAGATTTCTGTTATATCTGGACTTTGCCATTCGGATAGCTTTGTTAACTTCATTTCGCTTGCGTTTATAAGCTGCTATGTCGTTTTCATCCTTGGTTCTTCTTGATTTGCGAAGAAGCTTATCACGATCATTCATTATAGCCTTCACATCACTATTTAGCCAAGGTGCCGGCTTACCCTTGACCTTTTTGGTAATTATTGGTGCGTGTTTATCAAACACATCAAGAAGACTTTTGCTTAGAAACTTCCATGCATTGTTTACTCCATTGAAGCTATAGAAAATGTTCCAGTCTATTTTCCTCAAATCATTGTTCATGGCCTCCCGGCTATAGTCCTTATAATTCCTACAGGTTATCTTCTTTGGACAAAATTTTATAGCGTTGGTTTTACGTACACACCCAACCATCTCATGATCCCCAATTCCCGTTGGAATGACCTCACTCGAGATAATATTCTGAGGATTGTTTGTTAAGATGTAAAGCAGAGAGAGAAACATTTGCAGCACAAAATGATGATTTGAACATTGAAGCTTTGAAAACAAGAAATGCTTTAGCTCTACTTTGCAAAGGATAGATTTGAATCAATGCATAAAAAATCCTTGAAACTTATGTAAGAGGTTAAATCCCCTCTATGCCAGCTTTGTCTGGGATAATATTTAATTGCATTTATGATACTTTTATAAGAAATTGCTTTAGTGGAAAAGTATTAGATCAGGGAGATATGTTGTGTAGCTTGTTATCATACATATTGATGAAGCAATGATAAAATTTCGTTACATTGATCTTCAAATATTGAAATAAGTAAAGGTTATGATGATATATAAAGTGCTGTATGAGAAGAACCGTTTCGAGTTTAAATTGCGCCGTTGATTTGAAAAAATATCGTAAACGAGTTTACGTTGATCTCAGGTTATAAGGTTGGATGCTCAGAAAGAGACCAATACACACGTTCAGCATATAATAAAAGGAGTCGATTGTTTATTTATGACAGTAAAAGCAATATTTACTTTTATGTAATCGATAAAGGGTCAGTCGTAACAGAGTAACCACTCATAATTTAGTTCTTGGCCTGAGTTTTACCTTGTAAATTCTAGTACTGTTCCATTTTTAGTACGGAAAGAGCAACCCTGTACGCATACCAGGGCACTTAATGATTTACAACTTATGGAAAGTATTTGAGGAAAATAGACAGGAACATTTTCTATAGTTTCAATGGAGTAAACAATGCATGATAGTTTCTAAGCAAAAGTCTTCTTGATGTGTTTGATAAACACGCACTATTGGCATTGTGACCTTTCTAATTCTCTTGAAAATTGTCAGAAAACGAACAACTGATTACTAGATCACCACGCCCACCTCTATTGTACGCAAATAAATGGCAAATCTAATTAAGTTTTTTTAGGCTGTCACCGCCACTGAACATATGTATAGGTGGACGAAGGTATCGGTCAATATATGCAACAAGGACATTTTCGAAACTTAATTTGCAAAACGACAAAATTCACAAAAATACTTGCAGTTTTATCATTGCATTAAAATAGAACTGGTGAAATATTTTGACAACTTGTTTCTATAAGTAAACTTGAAATGTTTCTGAAAAAATTACTTTGAGGGGAAATAGTGACGGGATATGTTTTAGCCCTATTCGTGTAGAAATTTGTTGCAAAGCCTTAAAACATCCAGCACTTTCAAGCCGAAGCTAATGTAAATAGATAAACATATATAACTTTCTAAGATTTGTCTCCCTTGTTTTCATTTACTTTTTGTTAGAAAATTTGCTACATATCCGAATCATGATTTTTTCTTATCGAAAAAGAAAAAGCCCTTAAACTCCATGGTGTAAATGTTTTGTGTATTTTTTGTCATTTATCAACACCCATTCCATTATAACTCAATTATTTTTTGCTTTATAAATTGAGATGAAAACATTCCTATTCTTTCAGAAATATATGATTGCTGATCATCCTACATAAATAGGGACAATATAATAATGAAACATCAATCAGCCATCAATGGTTTATAAAACTTTTAATGTTCTCTACCTATTTGACCCGCTAGGTTTTGCCAACAGTTTTAAGACCACAAGAACTAGAAGAATCCTTAAACAAAAGTAAGGAATCGAATTTATTAAAAACAATACCTGCCATAATGTCATCTATGGAAAGAGGCAGGAATGACAGCAGGAATATGCAAGCATATCAAAAGGTAATGTTTTGTATAAGAATTTGGAAGTTTAATCATTTCAAATATATTCCACATGGAATTTCTGATTTAACAAACCATGCCCGGTTATTGTTATAAGTACCTTGTTAATGAGGTTACAAGTTAGTCTGACTTATATGTTTTGAATGTAAATCTTATTTCTTTCACTGTCTGTGGTATTACAATACATGCAATGAATGGATGCAGTGCATCTTTAAAATTTATGTTTGACAATATAGAAAGAGGAGATGATGGAGATTGATACCTTGACTATGTTAGTGATATGGTAATTGACTGACGTAAGAAAAACTTTATGCAATAAATTTAATGAGTTGTTAAAATTTTTGTAAATGATCGTGTTTTCAACACAACTCGATATTGACTTTCAGGGTTTGGCGGGACACATTATAATCCAGGGCAGCTCATAATAGAAGAAATTTGATCTTTTCCTTGATAACATAATAATATTTCCAGCCAGCCCATCAAGTTAATCGTTGCTGTAACTGAATTTTGATAATACTACCTCGTCCAACAATTGATTGTTACTACATTTAATAATTTTTACACATCGTTGTCATCAAAACAAAATCTTTATCAGTAAACTGTCCATGATGCATTTATTCTTTTACCGAGTACAGTTCTCAATACTGAAAATTTATTAAGAATTGTAAAATATCGATATTCTTTAATTAAATGCAGCCAATATAGATACGGAAATTTTAATTAAATCAGACACTCTTCCTTATTTTATTGTCCATTATGTTAATACCTATGGATACCTTGGTAATGCAGTACCCTTTTATATATTATTGCAATTAGAAATGGTATAATGAGAAGGCGACTTTGCTATATAATATAAACATAATTTATGTGATAAAAGTGTATGTGTGAGAGGTGAAAAGTGAAAAAAAATTATATGCTAGAACTGTGACATTAATGAAATATACAATAGAAACTTCCAACGTGATAGATGGACACAGGAGGTATGTTACACATAAATGAAATACGCATCAAAGTATCGCACAAAATTAAGCTTGATGAACTGTTTTTTCAAACTTTTAGGGTTCTACATTCTTAATAAATTTCTGTTGTCTTATGTGGTCAAATATGAATATGGTCAAACCCAGGACCGAAATTGAAAGAACTCCTCATGGATTTATGTGGCAAGGAACTTATAAATGTGGCAATAGGCTACACGTACGATGGCTTTCAGTTCTCTTGTGATTATAATTGCACGTAGTTTAATAGAAATGCCTTATTTTTGTAATAGATAAAATACAGAGCAATGAGGAAATTGAATCATTTGGTGCAAGACAAAGATAACCCTGAGTGGGTACTTTTAACTTCCCCCGCGGTGTCCTCAATCATAATGGAAAATGAAGACGTCAACTTGGAAACCATTGAGGAAGGCATTCATGTTGTTCAGAGATTTATTGCAATCATGTCCAACAAAACAAGTAATGAAACACTAAGTGAAGCAAAGAGAAAAACCAAAGCAGTACTTAACTCACTTGGCTATCTTTCACACGCTCTACCAGTTGTTGAAAACTATGAAATGAACGGAACTACAAAGGAACATAAAGCAAGCACTAAGAAGGTAATCTTTGTCTATTTATTAAAAGTGTTAAAAGTATTAAAAGGGAACAGTTTGACATTTTGGCAGCGGATGGATTTTAAATGACTGACGGCACCTCTTCCAGTCTTTAGCATAAGTTGCCGATTTTTCATGGTATAGAACTCATTAGCGAAGTACTTGGGGCGCTGGCCCGGTTCGAACCCAGGATCTCCCACTCCGAAAGCGAAGACTTTACCATTGCACTAAATAGTTCAATAGTAAAGTCGACAATCCGGGTAGTCGATCCCGAATTCTCACCATACGTATATATATGATGGACTCTCGACTTACGAGAGTCTAACATCAGTTAGTTTTCGGTTCGGATGTTTATACCGAAGATGACATTTTAGTGCAGCAAATGATCTGCAACTAAGACTACAAATATGGCATGAGTGATTATTGTTGGCAGGTGACTGCAATTTCCTGATGCAGTTTGTTTCAAAGATCTTAATTTTCTCCTGGCACGTGGCTCTTCATTTATCCTATCCAGTGTCAAGTCCTCAAATGATTCAAAGGGTATGTCAAGGGCTGAGAGATTGTACTTTTGTTTGTCCTTGTACCTGAGCAAGTGTATTCCAGTTCTTCGTTTTCCACTATGAGCTCACTGAACATCAGAATTTTAGGTATACGACCATCGCTCATTCTCAAAACGTGGCCTAACCATCTGAGCTGCGACTGACTGAGGAAGGTTTCAATATCACCAATCTTACATTTTTACAAAAGATCAGAATTGGAAGATTTATCTTCAAGTGTGTATCCGCTAATGGAACGAAGGCAACGCTTATGGAATACGTCAAGTTGGTTAGTTTGTGACCGATAAAGAGTCCAAGTTTCAGTTTCAAAGAAGAGAGTCGAAAGAACAACAGCTTTATAAACTTTCATTTTAGTCTCCAATCTGATACATACAAAGAGGGAACCTTTCCCCCTGACACCTAACTTCACCTGTAACAGCTAACAGATCAACTCAATGATACAATTTATGCTTGACGAAACAATGAGCTCAGTGAGTCTGAATTGATTAACAATGTTTGAAACTGGGTAAGAACAGTTTGGACCTGATTTGCCCAAGGGTTTTAGGGTTGGATTAAAAATGTTGATATGGTCAATAAAATTATAAAGGGTATGTTTGCCCTCTATTCAAATAAATAAAATGTCTTAAATAGAAAGGAAACATGTGTATCGAGCTGGTTAACTAGTTTCTATGGCCGTATCCTCTAAAATACCCATAGAGGTGTTTACATAACCTTTAAACCTAGTTCCTATCGACATTTCCCTGATTAGCCTCCAATAATGACTTCCAAATGTAAAATAATTGTTTTCTATAAGTAATTTCGTTACATAGACCTGAGTATCTGTAAAAACAAAGGCACTGTAACTGGATTCCAAAGCTGCACAAAGATCCTCCCTATGGAGCATGCTTGGGCAAAGGCCCGCATTATCAGCTTTGCATAAATTTGCTCTCTTAGGATAATTGCTAATCTTGTTCAGGACGTGTTAAGTATTTTAAGTATATGAAGGAATAAATTTTGTAAGAGGATTAAGGTTATGGTCAAGAAAATGAGAAATATCCCTAGAAGCAGTAGAACAATCAGAGATCACTGGTCTTCGGACTACACCTACAAGACTACACTACTATCCTGTAAAAAGATGTTCAAGGCTCTAGAAAGTTACTATAATAAAACTTTCTGAGCGACAAGACAAGATTTTTGTGAAGAAATTTTCTTGTCACCACAATTATTTTCTAAATCCCTAGTGCTCTAGTTCTAAACATTATAAACTTTATATCAACATCAACATACTAAAACGGGAGTTCTAACAGTGGGTATATTAAATTTTTGAGATTTCAAAAAACTTAAATACTTAAAAATACCAGAAGGTATTTCCGTGGCAAATTCTTTCTCTCGTAACTTTTTTAACGGTAATAGACTGAATTCGGAAGAAGAAACAATTTTTTAAAAAATATGTACGATTAAGATTATGGTCACAAATTTATCAAATGGCGGTGACACGCAATTTTGCAATATTCAGTGTATATTGAATTTAGGGATAATACAAATTTTGTTTGATATTTTATTATTCATATTAACGGAGAATTTTTTAGTTAATTAAGATTGAATTAGACTAGATTGTCATTGTTCCAAGAGAAAGAATAAAATAGTATAAAATAGAAGAACAGTGCCAAAACAACAGTGATTGGACGGTGAATTGACCCATTTTGCTTCTTTGGTTGTTTCTACTTTTGGGGTTCCTTTTGCTGTTAGGTTTTATAAAAAACTTTGAATTAATTACTCTTTTCCAAGTTCATAACAATAGCCTGACGCCTTTTAGTGTTGATATTCAAATTTGCTTATTTGCTAGCTTTACGTGCTTATACACCTGCAATTCATCAGGTTTTGTTTGTTACAATAGAAGCCTCAAGTATATTTTGAAGTGTAAATTGCGTGGTTTCATTAGTAAACTGACTGTAGATAATGATATCATAATATAATGGACAAAATCATGAAACAAATTTTTTACCATATCCAAAATAAAGTTTGAGCCTACCTTCAGCTACGTTTGCAGACAATCAAGAACAAAACAGACTTTTTACTAAAATGCCACAGTTGAAAAAAGGCTCCCATCACCCTCTTATAGGGTCCACAAGAGTCTCCCTCCTAATGAGGCTCAGGCCCATTCCTTTGGAGACCAGGTGTCTTATTTTGTCATTCTTTGTAATATAGACAATAGATTGTAATATTAATCAAAGGGAATAATAAAACTAAATTCACTTCATCCATTAACTTAGATTATTTCTTTCAAATTATTTGTTCTCCGCTACCTGTTACTTGAAAATGGAATTATGTGATTACAATACTATCAATTACAAAAGTACGGTCTTTTCTCGCCTTTTCACTTTTTCTTGGTTTTATCCTTAGCTTCTTAGATGTTTGATGTTGTAATTGATTTTTCCCTCTTTACAACGCATCTATTACCAATCATAATTTGCTTGCACAGTGCTTTAGATTCTCAATGTGGTGCTTCATCATTTGATGCTGTTGGATTTTTTATCCTTATAGAGGTTAAAGTTTGTTCAAGAGGTATATGAAATTATCAACAATGTCAGCTCTCTGCTAATGCAATACTTAGTACCAGGACAAGGAAATGTCGATATAATAACTCACCAATTGTCTCTCTCAGTTGGGTTATGCTATGGAAGACACATGGAAAGACCCGCTCTCAAAACTCTTGGCAGAGCTTCATATTTATTTCCTCCTGCGAAGAGCATGAGTTTGAACCTCGATAGTAAAGATATGTTCGGAGTAAAAGTAAGACATTTGTTTATTTAAACTGTCAAGTTGAATAATTGAATTGAAACTTGTAGGTTATTGTATGTTTCTTACAGCTTCTGAATGTGGAAAAACAGTTGTTCTACAATTACATCTTTTATGATAACACTGCCAGCCTAATAAAGGCAGACCTCTTTCAAATATAAGTAGATATTTGGGTATTGGGAAGAAATGAAGAATTTTCTGTAAAATTTTTGCTTAATAACTTTCATTGTACTATGTATATAGTCCTTCGTGCCCATTTTACTTGTCCGTACTGTTCTTGGGGGTTTTCTTGCTACCACACTACCTGATGGAACATTGTCAATGATGAGTGCCGGTACCAAATTGGGGAAAACCCCTCACAAACTTTCTAACTGTGCAAACATATTAAAAAGGTATGCATTAAGGTACATGTAGAAAAATTAAAATAATTAACAGTATTAAAATGTTCTAGGGAGACTGTAGATCACCTGATTGTATTTAGAACTGAGTAGTACAACTATGTAAAGTATACATTTTAAACAATAAATAATGGATAATGAAAGACATGCAAACTGTAGGCAAGAGAATCCGTCGCTTTTGCTCAAGTGAAGAGTTGGATAGAGCAGTGAAAAGTAGCCAAGTTGATTTCAAGTCAGTCAAGAACCAGGAGTTTCACATAATTGGCGATGACTGGTGCCCGAGAATCCGTCAATAGAAAGGTGCCTAAACGCTGCATATTCTCTCCCGATGGCTCCTCACAACCTCTGGCCTCAGACACACGAATCTTGCAGGCTAGATGCAGTATAAGCAGTTTGGAACTACTTTTACTTTTCTTTCCTTAACATGGTTTTCGATATTCCCAATGTAACTTCAGGAGGTGAGTCGGCTCCGTTTATAGAGAGCTGTTCTAACATGCAGGGGGTGATGGTTCGAGTCCACCCTCGGTCATCAATCTGAAAACTACTGCGAACCCAGCAGAAAAATGAGTACCTGACATTAGTTGGCTACGGAAAGAACTGGCAACCTTACCTTACCATACCGTGGCTCAGGAAATGCGATTCTCTACCACATCACATTCCCTACGCTCTGTAATAAAGTATGGGACTACTTTCATTTCATTAATGTAACTTTAAACGTGAATTTTCAGCTACAGAGTTTTGGCTTTTATAATAAAAAAGATCCGTTAATTTTAAACTGACAATGAAAGTTTGGTTTCAAATGTTATAAATAAGGTGATAGTTTACAAACGATATAAGAAAAGAAGCTCTTTTTTGATATATTCAAATAATTTTATGATATATAAGTGAGCAGTTTGACCAAAGAAATAGCTGATCGAAAATACGTTATGCTGCTTTCTTTTTCGAACACAACATTCCGTAGATGCACGTTTAAATCTGATCCTATTATCTTTCTATTATTAAATATTATTGTCCAATGACAGTAGATCAGGGATGGGCAACTGGAGGCCTGCCTGCGGCTACAGTACGGCCCCTAGAACATTTGTTAATTACATTTTTTCATCCCAAAAAACGAACAAAAAAAATCAGTGGTAATCACACCTTTGTCCGATAGGGCGCGCTTCCAATTCAAACAATTGTCGAGTGTACAGCGATGAAGAATTAATGAGAGCTATGAGAAATACAACGGAGCTGCAAGGGCCGCTATCGTAACCTAATTGAAACCAAAAGTAAGCCAACAGCAGCAACTTTTCACCAGAACCACAACAACACACGAGTCGGCTCTCAAAGCCTCTTACACTGTTCCGCTCGAGCTTGCCAAGGCAAAAAAGCCATTGTCAGAAATTGTGAAAGGATGCACCATAGAAATGGCTTACAAAAAATGCTGTTATTTAAAACTCTACAGTAACGTCTCTCATATTTGATTAGTTGAAGTGCGTGGTCATGTGGCCCAGGTGGTGGTCAAAAAATCTAGCCCTCTTTATTACAGAAGTTGCCCTTCCCTGCGGTAGATGCATTTCAATAGCTTCTTCGTATCCATTTTTCTACTTAGTTCCTGTCCGAGAGACAAATATTTGATGTTTGGAGCAAAGGTAGTTCAAAGGTCAAGTCATCTGTTGTAAACTTGAAGATCTTCAAGGATGCAGCTACTTTACTCAATGTTCAAAACACTTCTTCTGCGATAATCTTATGCATACCAAGGAGCACAGACAATTCACCCCAGTTTCGTTCCCATGTATTTCATACTTGGGACGGTCAATATCTTACATCAACTTTTAAGTTGGAGGCAAAAGAGAAGCAAGCACTCCATATTGAAATTCATCCAGCTAATTACTGCATGACACTAAACGCTACCTTAAGATATGCAAAAAAGCCAACAACAAACATTTACGATTACAAATGGGAGATTCCTCAAAATATAACCCAGAGATCGATTTCATCCTGCTGCAATACTTTTCAAGAATTAGTTACAAATTTGACATTTGGTAGCCACAATGAAAGTTGTAGTATACAAAACGCAATTCAAGAAAAAATAGCTGAAAATTTTTCCATGGACTGCAAGGCAAAGGACCCTTTCAATTTTATGATTTCAGAAGACAAAGTCAAGACTGGAATATACTATTTAGGTAAGATCCATCATTGCTTTATTAAAATATTTTTATTGCTAGTTTATAAATTAGACAGTTCATCTCATTTTGTAACAAGCCACTACTTTAGATTAATTTATTGCGCTATCAACGACACTACGGAATGTTAGTGGTAGCGTTTACTTCGTGCCCTATTGTAGAAAAAGCCCTGAAAATGCTGCAATCTGCAGTTATTGTCCTTTCTTTCTTATATTTACATTCATACCCCATTCCAGCGTTACTAATTTAGCAGCGTTTATTCAATCAGCTTCGTAACATGCTTCGTATAGAGTAAAAATTTTATAATCTTCTTGTTTAGATGTTTTTTCATTAAAATAGTTTTGAAGGCACTTCTTATTAAATACTACAGTTTCCATGGTGATGAAATTGTTATCACCAGTGAGAGTACAACCAAAAATGAATATGGATAGGCGGCTGGTCAAGAGAATAAGAAACACGTATGTTACTTTCACAGTTTTTGTTAGACATCTCAAATAATTAGATAAATACAGAGACAAACTACACTTCCCCTTTGAAAGCCCTATTTGTGTCTCTGTTTTTCATCTATTAGCCCTTTCGATGTTTCTACATATAGAAAGAGACCGTCCTACACTTAAACTTTGTCTTATAAAGTGATAAAAAATGACCGGAATTGTTCATTTATACTTGAAGGAAGTTAGTATGTTCAATTTTTATCTAGTTTTGACCTCACCCGTAGATTTTAGTGGATTCACATTTTCCCTGACATTTATTTAAAATGAAACATCACCAATTCCACTACAATACAATAATACAAGAGAGTTCGCTGATTTGTAATAAGGAACTTCGTTCTGTAAGAAGGAACATGTTTTTGTAATCAGGAACTTCCTTCTGTAAAGGGAAACTTGCTTCTCTTAGAAGGCACTTGTTTTTGTAAAAGTGAACGGGTTTCAAAGAGTGATTCAACCCAACTGACATCATTCGTTCATGAAATATGCAAACTACGCTTATCACTAGTAAAGATAGCTTTCCCTTTGACAAAAATGATTCACTGGATGCGACAAAATACAGCGAAGGCTGTACAACGTTGACCATGAGATTAAGATTTATGATCTGCGTCTCTCGTAGTGTTTGTGCATCAATACTATAATTCATAAATGACATTTCTATTTTTACATTTTACTGTGCATGACAAACCGTATATTATAAGCACAGTGTTCATATCAGCAAGCATATCCAGATTTTTAGTGATAATAACATGTATGGCTTCATGCAATTTTATATGTACAAATGTGCTTGTAAGTGTTCACATCCCTCAGTGTAAATGTTTAAGTAAAGAGATTAGTAAGAATAAACTGATAGCACTTAATGTCATTTTATTATTTGACAGAAGTCTCTGCTCGTGCTGCCGAAGTTTCACTTGAGGAAAGAACAAAACTTATGAATAAAAAAGTGTGCAACAAGACGAAGGGGCCCCCAAAGTATATTTACCCTTTGTCAATAAGAGCTTATCAATCCAGTTGCCTCTACAAGCAAAACGAATCCGCTTGGATTAACCAAGGATGCAAGGTAAATGCAACATTGGCAAGTGTATCAAAATAAACAGTCTTTCTAAAATCAGTTTTACAATAACAGTAGTTCTTTCATCGTAAGCAATAGGAATTGATTTCTATCTTCATCTATGTAAAATTAACATCCCTCACAATTGTGATAAAAGTTATAGAGATGGTTTAAAAGCAGAATGGTTTTTCTAATACTGCATCACAGTTATAAAGAGAAACTGATAGACAGAAAGGTAGATAGACAGATAGAAACAGAGAAACCTCTCGCAATTGGCATTCCAAAATATTCCCATGACCCTTACAAGTGAACCACAGAATTCAAATTAAACGTGTACATATGTAAATTCCTTTGAGGAACTTGATTTTTTTTATATGTTTATGAGTAGTTTATAAGAATAAAACAGATTTCTTACTAGAAGATAAATTGGCTGTCGCATTTGCTCGACTTCAATTTACCTTCTCAGTTCAATTCTTTGCTTGCCTAACCAACTTGTCATTTTTGAAAATGTTGACAAGTGCGCTATTTTACTGTTCAATTAGAACTACCTGTGACTGACATAAAACAAATTCTAATGGTACGTAAAGGTTACCACGGGTTCTAAAGATCGAAAATTAAATGAAAACTCCAACAACATCTGATTTACAACGGTCATAAGGTTACTTTCATATAATATTTACAATACATAAGAATTATCTAATCAAAGAGAGACAAACACACAAGAAAAAAGATGACGCAGGCAGATAAATATAGAGAAATAGAAAAGTACTGCAGACACACGTGACATAGCAGCATACGAAAGCAACATTACACATGATTAGCACATAAGGTTGACATGATTGAACAAATAACAAGAACAGAAGCAAACAGTAGTATAAAAGTACAAATAAAGCATGAAGAGGGTAATTACCGTTACAAAATGACCATGTATGTTTTTCTCTTGCATAGGAAACCTGAGTGATAATAATTAATGACTCCTTTTACCAAAGTTATACAGTTGATTAGATAATTTTGGATACAGTTACCCATTCTTCTACTTTTAACGGTTTGTCCCATAACGAGTTTAAACTGCTATTGCTTTCATTGTCATTTTCTATCATATGCCTACCAAACAACAGATGAAATGGCCATGGAACTGCCAAAGGTCCTATTTTTCAACTTTTTTACTTTTGAATATACTTTTTATTGTTTATGTAGATTTCGTGTCACTTTGTATCAAAAAATTGTCAGAAGATTGTTTTATTTTTCACCCAATTTGACTGTAAAATTGCAAAGGTGCTTATTAATCGGTCCTAGACGTTTTTAAATACTTGCTATAAATCCTTGTTCCTCAGTAAGAATAGGTGTTTATGCTTGCTGATACTTTTTGATAGCTTGTTGCTATATTATAAATTGAAGGAACATCTTTTCCTTACAAACTATTTTAGCCTAGTTTGATTAGAAGGTCAATAAATCTGGAAAATGTAGAAAACCGGCTAAGGATTGGCTGGACCGGAAGCTTCTCTTCAAATGAAAAGAATTAACAGTTATTTTCAGTAGTTATGAATACGTCATCAAATAGTTGTCCCTGCTCGACCAATTGATAAGTATATCTAGTTGCACTAACGCATTTTTTCCCCGTTAAAAACAAAGAAACAATGGCAAATATTTTCTCTACCTTCTGAAGCTTTATAAGAATAACCAGCCAATCGCTTAATTTAATAAAATTCCACACACTTTCGTGCTAAAGGACATGTGTGAAATATTGAATGTGTGTAATGTAACCATATATATCTAAGTAAGTAAAAGTTAGCTCACTTTCAAAATTTAATTTCAACTCAGGTTGGTAGAAGAACAGGCATCGCAGCAACAGAGTGTCTTTGCAGTCATCTATCATCCTTTGCAAGCAACTTCTTCGTTGCTCCAAACCCAATCGACATAAACGCAGTGATAGCAGGTTTCAAGAACATCGATGAAAATCTTTCAGTTGTTACTTTTGTAACTGTCCTGTTCGCATGTTATATTGTGGCTGTTGTCATATTGAGAAGAATGGATAACGCAGACCTTGAGAAGGTACGAAACGTTAACAGCAGAAATATATCTGTTTATGAAATCGCTGCAAATCAATGATTATGACAGTGTTTGCCTTTCAATATCAAATCATCATAACTCGATCTTGAATCACAGAGGTCCTTAATATTCTTCTTATCTTGATTAAGTAGAGCACTTATTCTCTGTCTGTGCAGATGCATTTTACCAAAACTGCAAATGCGGCATTAAAAAGACGCAAAGCTTTTGATCTTGTGACCCTTTACATTTGCCTAAAGCATACACTGCTTATATACCTGAGTAGATATCTAAATATACGTACATTCTTTCATTCTATGAGAGTCAGATCAACCTTTCTATGTGAAAAGTATTTTGCTACCTTTTATGGAAGGAAACGTTTACTGTAATAATAGGTATAAAGAAGTCTTTTCAAGTTAATCCATTTCATTGATTCCCATTGGGATATTTTATTAAAAAAGTGACATATCAGTGTTAGAATTATTTTCATCTGGTTAGAATGATAAAAGGGAAAATATCGCAATCCTATTTTATAACATCATTAAATTTTGCTTGGATAATATTTAGTAAGACTTGGTATATTTTTCTACTCAATTTCATTGTATGTTCACACAGCTTACGCCAACTCACCCTGCAATTTCGTCAGATTCTAAGTGACAAAAAGCTTTCACAGCATTTTTATTCATTATTCATAATAAGTTCAAATAGAAAGTAAAGGAGCATAACTGGTGGCGAAATTGATGACATAATTTAGTATCTTGTAAAAACTTCTCACTTGCAACTTTTCAAAAATCCTTTATAATGTGTGAAAAAGTGATAAAAAATTGACAGACAGGTATAAATAAAATTCCTACATTGCAGGTTAAATCTAGCATTTTTTAGTATTTTGAATATCTAATTCATAAATATTTAAGTCTCATCTTGTAATCTCTGTTGCAGTTGAGCGTCTCTGTCATACACCCAGTCTTCCCGCAAGGACATCAATACCTATTGTTGATTATTACTGGAGCACGTACCAACTCTGGGACGACTTCAAATGTGTTTGTAGTCCTAAATGGTGAAAATGGGTCAACTCCTCATAGACTATTGTGTGACTCCTTTAAAAAAGTTTTCCAAAGAGATCAAGTCAGCGTTTTCAAGTTGTCCTTTCAGGAAGATATTGGTCAGTTGACATCAGTACGTCTCTGGCATGATAACAGAGGTATGACCATCAATGTCCTCTCCTTTTTAACACTAAAATAATAGCAACAGATCCAATTTTTGGACAGTTTTAAGGTTTCAATTTACTTTAAGTAATCTATCGGTTAAAAAATGAAAATTGGTATTAATAGCAAATAGATAGCTACGTTCCACTATCCCCCTCTCAGAGCATACCCTTTTAGCCTTTTGCATAACTCATAATAGTCTTCTCAGCATTTGACGTAAAATAGTCCAACCTACATCCTCTTAGTCCCAAATATGCCACTGTTGCTATTTGCATAATTGTTTTTCATTAGAGCAAGCTTCTAGTCTACTTAAATCGAAGGAAGGAAACATATGATGAAAACATAGTGAGTGTTGTGTCCATCAAAGAGTGCCTTTAAGTGCTCCTCGTGACTGTTGCTATATATACATAATTTATCTAATTGTGGATTTCTCTGCTTCGTTTGTTTGTAAGTCTTACTATAATTACTTCTTTTTTTAACCAAATTGACTTTTTATCTTTTCTTTTCCTTAAATTCTTCCTATTATTGGTGATACTCATGGAGTAATTTAGTTTCTTGCCTGTGAGTTTAGTGTCTTGAATTGAAATGTATGAGGAAAATGTTACTTACAGATCTCTTGCTTCCTTATCTACAGCCCGGGTGTCCTCCGCCATACGTTTTTTCTCTTATTCCTTCGAAACATCTTTACATGCTATTTGTAGAAGCACTTCTGAAACCTCAGCCTTCTTCTGCATGTCACTGTAATATATGCTCCAGGTATTGTGTCCCTTGTTCTTGATTAGTTCCATAAATTGATATGTTTTCGTCTCTTTAAAATTCCTTTTCAGGATCCAGCCCTTCTTGGTTCTTGAGCAGGGTATATATTGAGGATCTGCAGACATCAAATCAGTATCAGTTCGTCATAGATCGATGGCTAGCTGTAGAGCACAACGATGGATTAATAGAAAAACAGTTTTACATTGCTGGAGAAGAAGACCTTCTTAATTTCGGCCACTTGTTTACAACCAAGGCAGCACGTGATCTGAGTGATAACCATATATGGTTGTCGATAATGCTTAAACCTCCCCATAGCTTGTTCACGAGAGTCCAAAGGCTGACCTGTTGCTTTTCACTGCTGTTTACAATGATGCTTACCAGTGCAATGTTTTTTAGCTTCTCTCCGAAAGATGCAGATCTACAATACGTAATTCACTTTGGTTCTATTGAAATTAACTACAGAGGACTTATTGTTGGTATCCAGTCTGCTTTGATAGCAGTTCCTATCAATACACTAATAATTTATTTCTTTAAGGCACCTAGCATTAGATTTCCTTGTATTGGAAGAGGAAGGGTTGATGACGTAACTTTGGTAGCAGAGCATTACCGAGAGGACGTACATCCAATAGAGCAAAAGCAGCCAGCTGTGCAACGTCGACGAAAAGGAAGGAAGTTTACATTGATTTCATGGATATTGAGTTTTCTTGTCTGTTTAAGTTCTGCCACTGTTGTTACGTTTTATAGTATGATCTGGGGAGACAGTAAATCAAAGCAGTGGCTTGTATCTATAACCACTGGATTTGTGCAATCTGCATTCGTATTTCAGCCTGTAAAGCTAGTTACCGTAGCAATAGTGATGGCATTCATCTTCAAGAAACCCTATGTAGAGAATGACACACTGATGGTTTATAAAAAATCTCTGCATTATGCATCGCGGCCGACAAAAGACCTCTATGCAGTTGGAGGAGAAGAGCATCAAACGTACGTTTGTGACATTTTTCCCTCCTGTCGAAAACGTTTATTATCGGAAACAGTTGAGTCTAATGCATTTTGCCTGTTATATCCCACCACATATCGATTCTAATATGTCACCATAATCGTTCTGCCCTTTTTATTTTCCTGTCTTTTCGTCACACTCCCCAATGAATATGCGGTATTTGTCCCATAGGTTTCTAATATCTATTGGCACTCTCTTTCTTACTTCATACAAGTAGGCGTACGTTTTAATATCCTCATCAGCATGTTGTTAACAATGAGAACATGCTAGTGAGCATAGCACTACTACTCAGATGCTCATTCAACAGTATTCAACCAATGGTAAAATGTGGCTATTAGATGAGTTTCGAATCACCGGACTCTTCTGTGTCTGATTTTAAAAAACGTATCAAATTTCATTTATCAACCACGAAAATGAAGTATCTTATCTCATTGAAGTCACCAAAGTCAATTTACCAAAGGTTAGAACTCACAAGGCAGCTAACAACACTATTTTTCGTATATCATTTTTCCACTTTGCTCTCAATACCTACTCGTATTACAACATGCATAGCAACTTTAATAGAAAAAAAATAAGTAAAACTAAAACTATTCAACTGGATTACCTATTATCAATAAATTAACACATTCTACAATTTCTTAACAATGGGTCCTATCTCGAACATCATCAACTTGCTACTCCCTCCTACCTCTTTTTATGAGGTTTATACTTTACTTATTTTGTTGAAACGGGACGAAATCATCAACACTCATACCCACCTTATTTTTTGCCCCCTTGTATACGTATACAGTCTTTTTTGCCTTACGGAAGGTCTACCTTACAGAATTATAATCTATAAATGTGTCTGATCCTTTTAGTCAGATTAAACAACTTATTATTTCAACAATCTACGAAGATATATCTTTCCACGCCTATCTAGGTTCTTCAAATCAAATTTGATACTCTGAACCTTAATATTTTAGTTCTAAGGAACATTTTTCCGCCTTCATTTCGTTAATGGAATAATTGTCTACACCATGACGGAGGATAGGGGTTGGAGTCTCCCTAGCAATTCCTTCGACATCATCACCTTTTTGCAATACTTTTAAGGTCTGAAATTGGCTGACTTTTTAATATATAATTTTCTGACATTACTAGGTACAATTTAAGCAAAATTTAACACGAGAGTCCTCCCTTATCATGTCTTTTAAAAATTGTAACCCAAAATTGAAAATGCAATTATGTTATAACTTTTTTTAAAAGTTTGCCTAGGCATATAATTTTGTAGCTATTTTAGTTGAAGATAGATAATGTTGGCTTTCTAGACTACCAGCGAGCATTTAGAGTATTTTACTTCGAAAAAAATACTTACTTCAGAATTTTTTTTCAGATGTTATGCTATAAGTATCAATTAAAGGAAAACAGCATCACACTGGATGATGATGTTATACTTAATGTGCCTGAAATAAAATCAGAAAATGTTTGAAACAAGTGCTATAAAGACACAATTTCATAAGTCACAACACAGAAAATGTCAATGAAAAAGAGGAAAAATTGAAATGAAGATGAAATAAAACTAGCCTTTGAAAAATATCTCAAACTACGTAAGTATCCCATCGAAACATAGTTACATTGATCAGAGTGTTCAAAAATTGGAAAACATTTTCCTGTATTGAGCAAATGGTGATAAGCTAATTCGGTTGTCAAATTTCAGAAGAAAACCCCGGAGATTATTCGTATGAAAAACGCCAAATTAGCCATCCAAATAACCTACAATATATTTCACTAAAACAAAGTTACAGTATAGTCACGATTCTGATTTCAAACATATTTTCTGAAATATCGTAAGTTTTTGAAGTTACCTTACTTAATTACATTGACATCACTGTCAATTACATTTATGATAAATACTAAAGTTAATTTGAATCGCTGCAACAGGTTTTTATTGAACCTTTTTTTACCTTTAAAAAGTAATTTACATGGTTTGAACATTCCCTCATTCCAACACTTTCATCAAATCATTTAAGATTTTACTGATTTCCTCTGGGTTTTTTAAGTGTGACGTTCCTTGTTTCGTTCCTCGAATCTCAAAAGGGTGTTAGTCCCCTCTGTGTCAAAGTTCTTTTCTTTAACTGTGTGCACTATACTCACTTCATTCGCCTGATAGATGCTGTATGATTTTAACATTTGGTTCTCCATCATTGTAAGAAGAAAATTAAGGAAATCCACGAAGACCAGACCTTAAGATAAGTTATGGCACTTTCCAAAAAGTTCTCCATATCTGGTCTGCATGCAAATAATAGTGACAACGTTACCAACGTTGGTAGTTCTTAAGATGCACTTTATTGAAATATTTACAGTCACGGGCTTACTGACATCCCACCCTTCACACACACAACTGTGCGCATGCACACCCGTTCCCGTACCACGTAAATTCAACGCAACGTATTGGTGATTATAAAAGCCAATTTCAAAAACCGTTCTATGAGAGCTGTTTGTGACTACGGTAAGGAGTAAAGGATGCTAACTAATACAATATATTTTTAGATATTTTGTTTATCATTGGTTGAGAGTGACTCCAATTGACAACAAAATGTGCCAATGAGACACTTTTAATATTTTTTTATCCATTCTTGTTCTGCAGATGTTATATTGTGGAAACTTTGAGTTATCTCTCAATGTTTTTATTTAGGAAATTAAACAACACGCAACTTCAGCAAGCAAGAGATTTTCGCTTAAAACAAACGCGAATGCATTCCTACATTAAAGATTTATTATCTTACTGCGTTTTTCTTGCATTGTTGGTACTCGTTGTGCATGGATATCGCAACCCCTTCGCATATGTCATGGAGGAATCAATGAGAAAAATTATGCTTGGAGACAGATTTAAAAATGTAAGTATGCTATTTTTTGCTTATTAGAGTTCCGATTTTAATAATATTGTAAACTTTTCAATGGCGAATTTAGTGTTCAGTGAATATGTCTATCACCTGATGACACAAAATTTCACGAAGTAAACTACGTCAATTATATATTTGTAATCTGAAGTTTTCTTTCTTTTCAGTTGCTATTATAATAAGCACAAAATGTAAACTAACTTTAATCAGGACTATACTACAGGTCAATAGCAACAGTGAACTCTCTTTTTGTTCTTACAAATGAACCTTAATATTGCTATGAATATGGATCAGTATAACCCAGCCACTGCGAGGAGCAAGCCAGCTCAACTCAGTGCCGGTCCCAAGCCCGGATAAATGGGGAGGGTTGGGGTCAGGAAGGGCATCC
>JAAAKL020004645.1:0-20604 GCA_010016065.2 Carybdea cf. marsupialis auct. non (Linnaeus, 1758) | reverse complement strand
ATGAAAGGTTCTGATGAGCATCAAACGAAAAAAGCTTTTCAACCTTACGACATGTCTTGTCTTTTCAAAGCAATTCTAAACATTAAATATACAACTTTTCTTTGAAAACTTTCAGCTGACCGAAATATTTGTTTAGATACATCCAAGTTAATCATACTTCCAAAAAATCCAAAAAGGCTAGCATTTGTTGAATAATGTGACACGATTTTCTCGGTAAAGATCAGGGTCGCCGGATACACTCTTTTCTTTACAAACATTTTCCCAAATAAACAAAAATGTTTTTCGCAACAAGTAAAACAACTGACTAAAAGCCCTTCAAGAAGTTTATGTATGAAAAATTGTAAATAAAGATAATGAAAAAAAGTGTTATTTCACATCTTTGTAAGGGAAAACGTGGTCTTAAGTAATTAATAGCGTGTTGCTGTAGGAGAACATTAGGCAATGCTTTATCACGAAAGGACAAGAAACGCATCACAGCTAGTTTTGGTTTACGAAGGAATTCAATCGATAGCCTTTTAGATTTGTTCTAAAACATGTAAAATGTTACTATGCTAACAACTGCTGCATGTTCTGTTGGGAAAGTCTAATATATACGCAGCTGCTCATGACACTTCTTTCATTTACCTACTTTGCTGTCAGAACTACCAAATGTTTTAGGAATTGCTTTTCAAAAATTATAAAATCGTGATATCACTTATCGTAAAGTTAGAGTAATGGGTCCCTTATAAAATATTTTCAGAGTGAGCGACAAGTCAAATTGGAGAAAAATGGAGAAATAAAAGGCATTTGGAGATGTCTTTCTCCCATCGCTAATCTAAATCTATGATAATCATGGTCTATATAGCAATATTGCGCGGATCTTCGAGGTAGCAGGTCTAAGATGGTTGTTGGTTTGTGGTGCCATTTCGCTAGAAACATATAGCGCTAGAAACATATATTTCTGGAACTGTGTTTGACATGCTATTAGTGTGTGTGGTGCTATCTAAAGGATAATGGTTTTCTTGATTTTTCGTGCAACGAAGTTAATTGCTCGCTTAAGAACTTAAGGCCATTATCAAGAAATCAGAGACCTGGTATCAAATAACTCCCAATGACCTGGACGCAGAGGAGTCACCAGAAGAACCACAGATGTCAGAGCAGTTTGTAAATAAG
The DNA here is from genome assembly GCA_010016065.2 of Carybdea cf. marsupialis auct. non (Linnaeus, 1758). Taxonomy (NCBI): domain Eukaryota; kingdom Metazoa; phylum Cnidaria; class Cubozoa; order Carybdeida; family Carybdeidae; genus Carybdea; species Carybdea cf. marsupialis auct. non (Linnaeus, 1758). Next base: position 19,452 of record JAAAKL020004645.1, on the reverse strand, counting down.
CGAGTATGATTAATTTCGACGGCGTGGGAAGGAAATTAGATATATTTCAATAGCTGAATTAGAAGTTATTGAAAATGTTGTAAATGTCATGAACATAATCATAGTCGGATGAGCAATTTCTGCAACGGGAGGAAGGTCATTTCAACAGCCTCCGCATGCCTAGTAGTTTCACTCTTCTGGATAAACTACGATGACAAAAAAGGCTTGAATCAAGTGCTGTAGTAGCATGATAAGACAGTTTTGTCACAGACAAAGTTTTGATAAAGATGATGAAAAATCGACAATGAAATGGAGCTAAAACAGCCTTTGCAAAATAACACAAACTGCTGAAGTGCCATTTGGAGACTGAAATATGTAGATGATAAAATTCCTTACACCTTAAGAGTACTTTTCGGATATTAAAACCCTTCTGATGAATCAATGGCACCATGACTGCCCTTGAAATTCTTGAGCTTTTCTGTTCGCAACCAAGGCGTCTTTGTCATATGACAAACGGAAAAATTTGTTATCCTAAAAAAAACCTCCTTATGCTTTCCTAAGACAAACCTGCAATATAACTAAGTTCCAGCTTTTAAGCATTCACTAATTTTGAAATATCATGACGTAATTATGGGGGTCTCTACAAGCCCCCAATATAATATCTTATATCTAAAGACTTTCGAAGGTGCACGAAGTGACAGAAATGATAGTTAGAACTTTAGCGTCAGTTGCAGGGTAGGAATAACATCTTATCGGTTTTTTGTATGCAGCAAAATGACATCAGACGGAATTTGAAAGGTAAATTTATTGGTTTTGTAAATTTCCCCAGACATCTCAGTTTCAGAGATAGGCAAGTCTTAAAGAATTGGCAAGTCTTAGTGTGGTAGTAGTTAGCGTTTAGACTTGTACTTAAAACTCCACGGCCATCTTTGGACACTACAGTTCTAACGGACAATGAATGTTCTAGTTATTGCCATGAAATAGTGACCTCAACTGTCCCAAAATAGTGACCTCAACTGTCCCAAAATACGACCCAACGATTTTATTGATGTGATATAAAAGAGTTTTTGATCTATAAATGTGTCCGAGAAGTCGTTGTATTTTGACGTAAGTAGCGTTTCCCCTAAATGACAAATTGAAAAAATATTGGTGTTCAAAGTAACAGGGGGTAAATTATACTTTGTTCCAACATGAAGTTTGTATGTTTCTAAGCATAATAGCAGTTAATACTAGTTACTACAACGTTTCTGTCCAAAATTTTAAAACTTAAATATTCTGGTATATTTTGGTAGTATCACGTTTAATTTTCTTTAGCAAAATAACTGAATACCGTCATTTCGGCCATTTATAATCTGTATGTACCACCTAACTGCCTCATTGCAACACACTATATGTGCACTAAAGCACCAATTTTATATTGAAGAAACACATATTTGGAAAACAATAGACTGGTTTGTTAGCTTCAAACATAACACTCTTCTGTTAGTACGACCCTTCTTTTCCTGTACCAACTCAAGGTATATTTTGCCTGCGGAATTTCTTCTAAGGAAAGAAACTGCTGGCTATTCTTGTCTTAAATTAGAAGGAATGTTACACCATTAAGCTATCGAGATGTGGGTCACATGGTGTCCACATTACCCATTCTTGGCCGGAACATGGGTGGTCGTTGTCCCCCGAGATTGCTTATAAATCCTGTAAGACTATGAGTATATGTTATCAATATCTGGACCTTAACTTAGGTTTGACGTAAACTGATGGGTAAAAATGTCATTTCTCCTGCCGATATATATATATATGCAGTGTTTTCTCGAAAATTGTTTTGATCTAGTATTGTTAAATACGGTTTTACACATGGAAGTGTTTGTGTCTAATGAGAGCGTAACCTCTCGGATATCGTGGTGAAATGGAGGCATGTCCATCTCTTTCGTTCCAGTTTCTTCTTTAGATCAAAAACCTCCACGATTGCCCTTTTCCACTAACAAACGGGTCTCTCTCTTCTTCTTCTTCTTCTTCCTCTTCTTCTTCTATGTATTCTAGCTTTCATGATCATCCTTCCTTTCTAGACCGTCATGGGGATTCATATGGCCAAGAACCGTGAGTTTTTGCTTCTTAACATATTTCGGCAACCAAACCTTCACTATAGTCAGCTCGCTCCTTATTGTGTCCTTCGTTCGAAATTGCGTCCATGACAGTCCCAATAGCCTACGATGACACTTGCTTTCAAAGCCGCTATCCTCTACTTAACAGTCTTTTACTGAACCCAGGTCTCACCTGCATATGTTGCCGTTGGGTTAATACATGCTTTTAATAATCTAACTTTTTTTCGCTTATCTTAGCCATTCCAACAGTTTTTGTTACCATTAAGCTTCCATCCCCATCGCAAGCCTACTTTTGATTTTTACAGCTGTCGCCATTATTTTCGCCTCGAGCACCAAGATATTGAAAGTCTTGCACTTCTTCCAGTCATGATCCGTCAATACATATTTTGATATCATCAGTTTGCACCTTTGCTACTGGCATTACCTTAGTCTTCTCCGCATTCATCTTCAGTCCGAAATCCTTATTCTTTTCAATCTGTTCAATTCTTTTCTTGATTTTGACAACAGTGCAGCATCATCTGCATGGTGTATATCTCCCAGTTGCTCTCCACTGATATGGTTTAGATCAAAGTTATGCGTTTGATGCTCACTCATTGCTTCCCACATTATGTTGTCTGTACAGATATTAAAAAGCACTGGCGACAAGATACAACACTGTCTCACTTCCTTTAGTATGGCAAACCGTTCAGTTGTACCACATTCAAATCTGACAGCGGGTTTCCGATCATAATAAAAAGATTTTATAAGCTGCACCACATGTAGCCGAAAACCCATGTTAGACATTACAGACCAAAGTTTTTTGTGCCTGACATCATCAAAAGCCTTTAAATAGTCTACGATGGTCTCAAACAAATCTCAAACATTTTTGGTAAGTCTTCGCAAGTTAAAAATATGATCACGAGTGCCACGATTGGTCATGTGTCCGGCCATGAGGGATAGCAATCGTCTCTCTTAACTTTTGAATCATTTTACCCGGTAGATTCTTTTAACATCACGTGACTGACGTGGCGTAAAAGGGATTATGTCATGTGATTCTCACAGAATTGAAGATCTCCCTTCTTTGGTAGCCGCTCAAACAAGGGTCTGCATCAGTCGACAAGACACTTTTCAATCTGCCAGATAGTAACACCTAAGTTGGACATTAAGGTTACTGCAGCATCTTTTCATGCTAGAAAATTTTAGCTCAAATACCGTCAAATCCTGGAGGCTTTCCACATTTTAAGGATTTCATTGCCCTATTCAATTTATTTTCTTAGAGGAGCGAAGTCATTCTCTTCTGCATGGCACAAAACTCCATTTTTATCTGCATCAGTACGATTTCTGTTGATCGATAGTATATATATATTTATATAGTATTTATGGCACCTACCTAAGATGTTAGAGTCCTAAGTTAAGGTAATTCCAGCTTTGTTCTTTATGGCATTTAGGCTTGTTGTGAGTTTCCTTGTGACCCGCATCACTTTCCAGTACATAGCACTGTTGTTTCCAGCCCTGTACAGAGTTTCGTTGTTTGAGCACTGATCTGTTAAGTATTTTCTTTCATCCTTGAAAATTGCCCATTGGATTTTAATTGTTGCTTTTTGGTATTCTGTACTCCCTATGCCTTCATGCCTGCTTTCCATAAGCTCTAGAGTTTCGTCAGTCGTCCATTGTTTCTTTATCTGTTTTCTTTGTGGGATATGTTTACTGGCCATTTCGAAAGTGGCCTCCTTTGTCTTTTCCAATAACTCATTTGGTGTTATCTCTTCTGATGTGCAGCACTCTCTTCGAAACGGTTGCTAATTTCGACAGTATAAAATTTCAGTATCCTGCTTAGATCCAACCTTGCAGGTCGTAGTGCTGTTTTACTGCTTTTGACTTTGTAACGCAAATCTATACTTAACAATTGATGAATTGTTCCGAAATCTTCTCCGTGAAGAGTTCGTACGTTTACTATAGATGTAATTTTTGCTTTTTGTGCCATTACATTGTCCACTTGATTGCGGGTGATTCCATCTGTTGATGTCCACGTGTATAGGCGACGCTTAAGGTGTTTGAAGTGTGTGTTACATGCAAGCAGGTTATGTTCAATGACACTAAATTTTACAAACATTTTTTATAAGAAATGATCAATTTTGCTCGAAAAATGTCTGACAGTATTAAGGGGTTAGGGACAGTGGTCCCTTACTTTGTACACGTATGTTGAGGAACAATTGTTCAACTCCTACAAAAATCCATTGAATCTGGGACGGCTTAGCTTGTCGGTGTTGGCCGAATTTAACAGATTCAAAGTATCAAGCTGAATTAAGCTGTAATATTCCCTGACTGTCTACAGAGGCAGTGCTTCGTTAAGAGACGTTCACACGGGCATTCGAATTGCTCTGCAGATTGCGATCCATGTAGATTCAACAAATTTTGGTTCGGATACGATTATGGCATCAGATTACGAAAGATGGAATTCAACCTTTGTAAGGATTTACAATCACGACAGTACATTTAGCCAATATAGGCGTGCCAGCAACTCCAATAGCAATGAAAATGTTCACGAATTTGTCATCGAATAAGTAAACAAATGTCCACCGAATTTTAACTTGCATCGACAGAATTACAAAAATAATGGTAAGTCTGAGAATTTAGAAAAGGAAAATTACTTCCCGGAACAGAGACAGACAAAGCTAGCCTATCTACTGGGAAAGTTTGACTTGTGGACTAGTCTGACTTTCTCAACTTTGGGATCACAGTGTGGTATCAACAGAGTAAATTCCTTAGTTTCTTAATCGCACGTACCACCAGACATGGACGTAGATTGTGCGGGGGACGGGGGCCTCGTCCCCCTCACTTTTCAGGACTGAGAAACAACATCTGCTTTATCCCACCCATTATTGGGCCCAATTATTTTTATTGATAGGATGTTTTATCTTTTGAATCGTAAATACCAGGGACTTGCTGTCAGTGAATGCAACGCATGCACTGCATGCCTTAAATATTACAAGAGATAATCTGTCACTTTCATATGTCCTTGTCCTTAACTTTTTAGTTTCTTTATGGAGCATCGTAAATTCAGATTTAATTAAATACTGTTGTATCACCCCGTCAAAATACTTCTCCAATCTCAACACGTTGCCGATTTTCGTTAGCAGGGCGTTAGAGTTTTCCTAAAGTTCCCTAAACCTCCCCAAAATGGCCCAAAACCTGTGTTTCACGACGCCAACTGCCAAGTGTGTGGGAACTTGTGCAACGAAGGCATGCAGAAAGCTAGTTGCTTTCAGTTGTCATAGAAACAGTCCCTCGATGTTCAGTGATTGGTTCGTCTAACAAGACATCTGGATAAAAGTGCTTACGTAATTCGACGTGAATGAAAGGCCAACGCATGCAACAAGATTTCTGCTTTTCAATTCTTCAGTTTCGTGGGGAAATGAACTACTGTGTCCAAGAATAGTTGACTCAGCCTTTTCGTTCGCGGGATTTTCAGTCAAAATTAAAAATAATTGAGAATTGTAGAGAGCTTTACGACTGATAAAAGTTGTATGCAGGCAGGCAAAGACGTTTATCTTCATTTTAACGAATCTATCTACAAATCATTTAAGTGGGCATGTGGATGTCCGAAGGTGCATAAATTCTACTGTTGGCCTTGCTTGTTGTTTGCTAGGGAGGGAGGTATTTGGACAACCACTAGATATTCTGATTTGAAATATTTGCATACAGCAAGCAAGAGGCATGAATTAAGTCATCAACATTTATCTGCCTCAATCAATTTGCATGCATTTGGTGAGGTTCGTGTGGATACACAACTGAGCGAACAGAGGGAATTTCGAAAGACTACGATATTGTTGATTAATAATATTACATATTGTTGTGAACACGCCCTTTTGTCTGCTGCATGCGTATTACATTGAATGACGGCACGTCCCTGGTAAATACAAATTTTTAACAGTGGAGCTTTGCAGAGAACCAAATTCTCCTTTGCAGTCAACATTGTACTATTTTTCTGTTTTCTGCACAAATTTACAATCATAATTTATGCAGGGCAATGTGAACTTGATATTTGAGACTAAGCAATCGAAATTGTCAACTATTGTAATCTTGATAGTAATCTGCTTGCTATTGTGAGGGCAGTCCAGGTCGTCTTTTCACAACTGGATACTTTTGAGTTTTCGGCGTCTTCCAGGAAGTAAGAGGTCCACTTTTTGCCTATTGCAGTTTTGGATATGATATTTAACCACTCTTCAGAAGCCCCTTTGGTCGGTATCGGGGTATCGCGTGAGGAAGATCACGTTTACTGGCCTTTAATAGGAGGAAGTGAAGTCACAACGCCTTTTGAGGCAACCAATGTGTTAATTCAGTGAGCTTTCTCTCTAGAGGAACTAGAGAACATGTTAGAATCTTGCTCTTTATACATCGAGAGTCATTATCGTATTGCTGGCAAGTGACTGCCTAGGAAGATAGGAGATTTTGTATAACATTTGACAAGTTTAAACATGCGATTCAAGCTACATTTTCGACATCTTAAGTACACACCAAATTAAAATATCAAGATTTTACTGTGAGTTTGTGAAGTCAATTTTTGTATCGGGTTTGTCTTTTATCTCATCTTGTTTGAGAAGTCTTCGTCGTGCTTAGTATAAAGCTTAACTTTAAGAGAACACAAATCTCTTCCATGGTAAAAAACAATATTTCACAAAATGGTTTTGATATCTTTCGGCTGTAGGTCTTGCGACCAGCAATGGTAATGGTTGCAATCTGACAAGCACCCTTAGTTGGAGTCACTAAATTTGGGTTATTACTGCAGATTTCCTTCCCTTCATTCCCTTCCTTGTTTGATTTATCTTGTGTTTCTCCCTTGCAATGTTGCAAGGACTTATTAAGGCGTATAAAGTATCGTAGGTGGTGTGGGATATTGTGCTGCCGCAAATATTTTCAAATTCACACCATCGAAGAAAGCCTCTATGTACTTATGTATACAGGTCCCTATACATGTTAGTGCATCTTTTGTCATCACGAAACAAAAACTAGCTACATTGATTTGAACAGGCAAGCCTACAATATATAAAACTGTAGTAAAAACAACAATTAGAATAATGAATAATACATCCAAAAGCTTAAATTTGAAATGAAAATATAGTATCATATTTTGAGAATTAGTGAGTATTTTCAGCATAAAATGATCTAAATATGATCACTGATTAAAAAATACTTTATACAATAGGATCACAGGGGTAGCACTGAAGGGGTTCACATTGACTTCGTTTCCGTTATGGTCCTTTTTGAACCTGTATTAGCATTTAGATAGCGTAATGACACTTCCAATAAATGGACAATGAACGATATAAACTACAGATTTACATGTATAAGCTGTAGCTGCTTCTCAGTTAAAATATTCTGCGTGGGAAAAGTGGAAAGCACCCCCCTTGGTCACCCGGTTTCATTAGGCCTGGTTGCATATTTTGCCTTAAGAAAGCTTTAGGGAGCACGACAAAGCCTGTATCCAAGATTCCATTTCACCCCTCGATCGTCGTTCGTATTATGTAGGCCTACTCTAGGATTTACATTTGCGAACTGCACTCACTGTGCGACCTCAGAGGACTGTGTATCTCCAACACTCTCATCTACCGTGTCGAATCATGCGCAGAGATTACTCCACTTTGAGCTTCGTTTGCGCAAATGAAAACATCCTTGGTGTTGTGACAAGCTCATCTCCTATCTCAAAGCACGTGCCAAAGCAAAGAAAGGCTCTGTCTTCACGAAGGACAGTTAAAGGCTGGCAGCTTAGTAACTTAGTCATGTCCTGTGCGCATCTTGGTTCCTTCCTGGAGTTAAATGGTACTACAAACTATCGAACTATTTACACAAATTTCGTGCATTGTTGTTCAAAGGAGGCGCTAAAGCGTAAGGTAAGAGTGTCAAGTTTAGTTTAGTTTTCAGGGACATTTCACGTCTTGACAGAAATTTTCTTTTCCCTTTAGTTAAATAATCTTTGAGATGTCTTTCAGTGCTTCATTTACTTTCGCCTAATCTTCAAATAAACTTCAAATCGTTACCGCTTGACCTGGAGGGCATAAGGAAGTAGATTAGCGGCTGGGAGACCTACCCGGCCGCCCGTCGCAAGCCAGGCTTTGTAAACCCCGCCAAATTTAAACAGACTCGTTTTGTTGTTACAAGCCGGGTATTTTTATTATCCTCGAATACCCATTAAATCGCAACCTTACATCAATGTTTGTGCTGATTTCGTCGTTTTAACAAGATACGACACCCTTAAGTTACATGTTTTCGTCTTTCTTGACACGGAATTGCAGAGTTTGGAATCCCTGTGACTGGGATTCAACAAACAGATGACCATAGCCGCTTGTTCGGGGTTTCCCTTGTCAAATACAGTTCGAATAAATTTTTTCGAGACGTTTGGCTGAATCCAGATCCAACTGACATGAAACTGACGAAAGATTACCAAATCTTATCATCTCCCATCCTGCCGTTCCTTTCATGCAAGAAACTACGCACACGGCATACTTAACATTGACTTACCGGTCAACTTGTAGCTGAGTGGGTGCCACTAACAAGTTCACGCAGGGTTAGGGCTACGGGTTATTGACCCCTACTCAACTACACGTTCATAGACTCACCCAATTCTAACAAACTGTTCTTCAAGATTGATGCTTACTTTAATCTGAGCCAGTGGCTCTGATATTATTTATGCCTATAACTTTATTTTTTGAAAAATATCTCGTGTTTACAGAAATATTTTCTCGTGCAATCTTATATTATGCATATTATAAGAGTGCATGCAACATATGAAATGTGTACGTCATCCCGTGATTGTTGAGGTCTTTCAATCCCACATTATTGGGCAAGACAGGAACTCTGACAGGCTTTCTTAGTGCAACTAAAATTGTTGTCATTAAATTCTGCATTTCATATAATATCATACTTAGATACATTGGTACGTTTGCAGGGTGTACGTATCTAGCACCAGCATTCCTACTTACTGAGCATCATCATTGTCACATTTATCAATGTATTCATTGTTATATCCCTTGTGTTAGCATGAACAATTTACTTTGTCTTTATTCCTTTTAAATATCCAATATTCCTCATAATATTCTATAAATATTAGATAATAAATATCTATTATTCACTTAATGTAAAGCACCTTTCAAATAGCTTTACCTTGCTAGATTAAAGCTAGATTGATTTTAAAATATTAGAAAGAGCATGTGGAGGCTTAGAACTCCTTTTGTGTGTTAACATAAATATGGAAGCATAAAAATAGGAAGGAAATGAAAGAATGCAAGCACCAGAAAAAGAAAACCAAGATGAATCTGGAAGCACAGGAAGCAGCAGGATCAATTTATCCACCTGGGAAATGATCCAAAAAGTGCACATTGAATTTGCTCTTGAACATATTGATGAGAAGAAGGAGTTGTGAAGAAAGCTCTTACAGAACTTGGCAATACTGACAACTGATTAAAAGAGAAGGATATAGTAAAGGTAATATAGGTAGGTAAAGTTTTGGTAAAGCTTGCAATGTAGTAAGTGAAATCTGTGGAAGAAAGAAAACAGTATTTAGAGGGAGTATTTGATCAAATTGATAATCATGATCAACCATTGTTTCAAGTATTGTGGAAGAGATTTCAAAGACAATAAAAAGGGGAACTCTATACAAGTGAAAATAATCTTTATGAATATAACATTAATGTAAATACTAATAAAACAATTCTTTGCATACAAAGTTTCTATGGACTTATAAAGAATAGAAGAAAAAAACATGATATATACACACTGAAGGATTATAGGTATCCATTCTTATGGTTAAATGACAGAGTTGAAGATAATGGAGATTTTTTGGACATCAATGTAACAACTGGACAAAGTCCATCCTATTGTATTTATATGAATGCAAATCTTTCTTGATGGAGTTTTCATCTATAAGTTAAGGAAGGTCTAGAAGATAAATGAACTCAATAACACGAGGCCTTTATAGAGAATAGGTGAAGGGCATATGATTGGAACCAGACAAATAATACTGGTTGATTTATTTTAAATCACCCTGTGTAGACTGCAAGAAGTTGGTTTTGTTAAAACCAACACGTAAGAGCAAATCATAAGGCAACCCAAGTCTGACTATGCAGATACAACATGGCACCATTATTAACACAACTACTGTGAAAATTTGTTTACTGTTTTTAATTTTATTAGAAAAAAGGTTTTGTGTTTCCCAGTGTTGCAAACGATTGTTACCCACCAAAAAGATAAGACAACATGGCAGTCAATCCTTCAGCTCTGTTTATCATTTTTTAAGATAGATATAGGCCAATGTGGAATCTCATGTTAGGCCTTAAAATGTAAAATAGGCCACCACATCAACTTTTAGTCAATCCTAGTAAGCCCATTTTTCTTCTAATCAGAACCCAGCTCTCCTTGCAATGGCTCCCTGGGAAAATAGCGTTTGCGTTTTGAGAGAAGTCAACCACACATATTGCTTCTACGAAGGGCCTTTTCTTATTTGTGAATAGCTCCTTAAGACAGTTGTTAGTCTTCCTCTGCAACGGGCTTGCTTTTGACAAAGCAGATGTTCCATAAGTTATGAAAGGATCTGCTGGTTTCTGATCATACTCTCCCGAAATCAGAGGAAGAATCGTGTCCTCCCTTTTGACCACTAGTAATCTCATTTTGATAAAGGAGCATAAAAGTTAATCTCATAATCACTATATCGTCATTTTGTAGTTGGGATATTCGCCTTATCACAATCTCTTCTCGCAGCTACCTGTAAACGTTTGAGTTTTGAATAGTATTAAAAGTTCAGGCTTGAAATGTCTGAAACACCTGCCTCTAGATATTACTTTCCTGAATCTGTAGAAGATTGTTTTGCTAAGACTTGGTTTCTAGCCAGCACAGATGCTGTTAGATTGGTACAGTAGCAGATGGTTTATTCTTTAGTAAAGCTAATTGTTCATATATTCAACAACTACTGTTGTCTTCGAACTCGTAAACAGGAGAAGCTCCTGCGAAGATTATTAGTTTTTGTTTACAATACTTGATCGTTCAGTAGAACAATGTCGCCTAGGCAAAGAACACACTTGTTCTTAAGCGAGTGCCAGCCATTCCGCGGGTATAAACTGCCACTATACGTGACAAAGCTGTTGCACGAGGAGATTGGGGATGGGTGGCGGGGGAGGGAAGAAACTGCTAACAAACTAAAATACATGTCAGTACGTGCAGGTAATCTATGGGTTCTGTACCGTATGAAAGTTAATGCCATGCCTTTGAAAAGGCGGAAAGACAAGGCTTTAAACAAATCGTTAAGTTATTTGACCGAGGTTACAATATGCTGTAGCCTAACCTCTCTCTATATAACCTCCCTAAATATAGATTTTCACCCCTGTTTTTAGTTCCATGAAGTCAAGCAATCTCGCTATATTTTTGGTGCACTAATTTGTGGCAGATTTTCCTAGCACTAACTTGTATCTTTAATTAAAATAACCTCTTATCTTATTTTGTTACTCCCGAGCTGTGTCACACAATCAAAGTGCAGAAAATTGCCTTTATTAGCTGATGAAGGAGTATTAGTCATACGTAATTTGTCTAATCATTTACTGCAACGACTGACGAAAAGGAGAGTCGTTATTAAATAGAAAAGACAAATTGAAGGAAGCCGTAATATGGACAACTTTGCTTCTCCCTCGAATTTCCGCAGATCCACTGGAAAATCCAAAGCATTTTTTCAGTGGATCTGATAAAGTCTGAGGAAGATGAATTTATGCTCGTATCACAGTGTCCTCTATTTTTCGTTTCTCTTTGTTTATTTGTCTGATTTAACCACCATTATCATGAAAGTTGTGATAAGCAATGTACAATTTTATTGGTGTTAATAAAATTAAGGTTGTACTGTTTATGCTAAATAATTGTTGGAATGCCTTCACAATTCCTCTTACGTTCACCATTTGGTGTCCCTTTGTCCCATAACGTCTGTTTTTCCAAATCAAAATTTTCCATTTTTCACAAGGGAAGTAAATAAAACTAGACTCCATACTCGATTTAAATCTGATTTAATATTTGATTCACTCCATGGATACAACGTCCCATGTTCTATGTAACAACGAATGTGATTTTAGAGTGGAAATGTAACGTGAAGAGGTCCACACAACAGTAATGTGCTTCAGTTTGACGAGCGAGTGCTTCATAGAGCTGGTCGACTAGATAAATGTAAAAATGTGCAAACCTTACTTACCTTTACTGAACAAAGCTCCACATCGTTCAACTTGACTCCATAAAGCTTGCAAAGGGATTCGACGTTTCCACTTGACACTAGGCTACTTCAAAGTCGAGCCCATCTGGACAGAACGTCATAGCCTTCATTACAAACTATGAATGTGAAGTGATTAATGGATTTGTATTCTCAAGATTTAATAATATAACAGTTTAAATGCTAAATCAGTTGAACCGATAACATGAAGTTTCTGCCACCCTGTTTAACTTTTAGGCCATCATCTTTTGTCAAATACAGATGTTTATTTTAACTTTCAATCATTAATAAATCACATATCCCTATCAAAGGGACGCCACGTCTTACAGGCATAAATGTGCTTGTAATACAACTTTTGTGATTTTTTGAATACACCTTGTCGGCATGTCAATCAAATAATCTCATTTAACCAATCACATTGTCGAACAAAATATAATTTTCCTCAAAGATTCGCTTATCTTCCCAATGTCCTCCAAAGGCAAATTTGAAGAGATTGCAGTCAGACTCTTGCAGTTTTTATCTGCCTTTTGAAGATGATGGCAGCTCCGTTTTACAAGATTTTCCTAACAACTTAGCAGAACTTGCGAGTAAAAGCTTAAGGATAAAATAGTGTACCCGGTTAATTCAGGCGCTGGAAGGAAGCAGGATAGTACAAATGTTGGAGTGCAAATGTTGGAGTTCAAATGTTGGAGTGCAAATGTTGGAGTGCAAATGTTGGAGTTGCAGTGGACGAGGACTGACCGCGACTCCTTCACCATGAGTCAAAATGACTTGTAGATCAGGTTTGAACTGATCTCATTATTATACATTTAACATTTTCTGAATCAAACAATTTTCAAGTAAGTAACAAGATAGCCTACAGTGTTCTTCCATGTCGGCAGAACTTTCAAATTAGGCTACTTGGAATCAGCTTGCCAGAAGTCTCAACAAATGAAACCTCGTACTAATGCAATTGTTATCATCATCAGTTTCTGATATAAATAGCAGATAGTAAGTATGTCGTGAATTAAATTACGGCATATCTGAAAGATGGGCCTAAACGTTCAGTTGATATACATTTGCTTAAAAGGCTATGAAGCCACTATATGATAAAGCAGGAAAGGAACGGAAGGAGAATAGCTAACTGTTGGTATTGTTATTATTTTAAAACGGCCTCATGAACTTAAGATTTTAGTTTGACCATTGATACACTAGATATCGATTAATATTCAAATAGTTGACTCTTCACTGTTGGATTGTACTTTTGCAAGTTGTTATTTTCTGTTTCTTGTTCTACTGTTACAAGTGAGTAATAGTGGAAAAGTGAGTCCCAACAGTGGCGACGCCAGTCATTAAAATAGTTCTGGGTGCCATATACTTACACACAATAGAAAGTGGTCGTGGGCTTGGCCATGGTCATTCACCTCTTCCAATTCGTCACCCCAATTATTTCATCGGATTTGGGAGAGTTAAAATTTCTATATTTAAGACAAGTGGGGGACCTGCCATCCTATCCCCTTGTGGCTCCGCTACTTAGTCCTAAAAAACCGCAACTTCTAATTTGATTTGCATAACTTTTTGGATGCCACCTTGGAATCTTTTACTTCCCAAAACATGAGTCCTCCAGCAAGGTTGCAAACTGTATATCTATTTGCTGTGTTTTTTGGCTGCCATAAGTTGGGAAAACGCAAAAAATATAACAATTTTCTCTAACAGTCCAATTTCAAAGTTAAAGTGTTTCCAGGCAACGAGGCAGCCATAAAAAAGGTAGAGGTTTCCTTAAGACGTTTGATGATGCAAGCAAAAGAAGTTTTACGTAATAGACAAGTTACTCGACACGTAACTTCAATATAACTGGACCACGAGAAAGAGTAAATCCTTTACGAATTTTTATGTGCATCTTGGACAAACGGCTCTTGAATCATAAATGCTCACTCGTTATCAATGTCTTATCAGGCAATTTACTTTTAATTAGATGCAAAACGACCCTTTGAATTTTGGAAGTAGGGGTAATTTAGCAAAAATAGTGCAATCAGTGATTGTGTCTACATCTATATTCTCTGCTATTCCGGTGGGGCTTCAGCAAGACCAAGCGAAAAAAGATAGTCATTTTTTGTCGAGCGACATAGGATGTGGAGCTGAATAAATCTAGGGCGTGTGCCAAGCTTGAAGGGGAAGTCCGAAGAGTGGACTAACAGTTTGACGATTTTCTTTAGAGGGCCAGGTTCATGGATTAAACGCTTCGAAGTCCTTTTCATGCTCCAAAAACTCATCTATCCAATGTGTGGAGTAATATTGCATGCACTACATTAAACATTGTATACAGTACCACAATAAAAGCTACTGATTTTTCACAGAATCTATCATGCCTTTTCCTCGTTAGCAATTTCAAAACTGCAGCAGAGAAGCTAAAGTTACACCGGTCTATGGTACACGTATTATCTGATACAGAACTATACCAAATAACTAACACTTTAGGTGTTTCGGAACAATAAACTATCGATGGAAGGTATTAACTACGAATTAATTCATGGCATAACTTTAATAAGCATGTATGTTTATCTTACGCGTGCAAATGCATGCGTTTCAAAAGTACATTCTTTACATTGTACAATTGTGCTTTGTTGTTGTGCAATCATTTTAATTGAAATTGTTGTGCAGTACTTACGCACAAAAACCTGAAGTTTGGACTCTTTGGGAACGCAGGGCTGCCCATTTTGACTCTTCAAGTACTAAATTCGACGGGCATTTCACTTTTTACATCGGGAAAATAGCCGGGGGCAATTTTTAGAGTGTTAAAACACTCATTATTACTAATTTATGCAAAGAACTTTAGAAATTTAGTATACAGTAGGTGAATCATGGAACATTTACGAATATTAACTCAGTCTAGATGGATTTGTTTGTAGTATTTTCGAAGACAGAAGCAATTGGACTATTTTTATTCCATCACCACATTTTTCTGCTAACATATCAACATATGACCTACATATAACGAGCATAAATACTGAAGCTATCTGTAGACATACTGTAAATTTCGATATGAATCACGTGGGCCAAACTCACAGCATTTATTGTCATGCATTACGCCAAAGTTTTTCTTTCTATGTCATAAATATTGTAGAAGATTGACTTACTAGGTTGTTATTATATTTCATAGTGATGTTACCAGGGTTTAATGAACTACTAAGACAACCCAAAGGCTTGCTAATAGAATTAACACGTTTCTATAAACTAGGTTGTGAAGTGTAGCGACCTTTGATGGGAAGAAAGGAAAAGAAAATCCCATCCATCCCACTTCTATTGATGTTTGTAGAAATGCAACGTTTTGTACAAAGGGATAGATATGCTTTCTGTACAGAAACGGGTTACTGAGTGACCGCAAGAAAGAATTTCATAGGCCCCGAATATTAAGGTACACTAAGCAGCGCAAGGATTAAAATTGAAGTTGAGTAATTCACATAATATCATCAATCGCATTAGCAAATTTGAACAAAGTGGACATAAGATGATAAATTAATATAAAAATTGCCTAATTTTCCTCGGTCGATCGATTATAGTGTCATCTGCCTCACATTTTTGTGCAAATACTCTTGCAAAATTGCTCTTCTACTGTTTACCTTCATATAAATATTTAATCGGGTCCCATTTATCAAAGCTTAATGGCATTGGAGAGTATCCCATCCTTGCTCTTTGATAGTGACCTTAGAACACTCTGGGTATTTTTCAAATCTACATGACTTGATTTTGAGCTGCTTTGTAAACTGACCCAATATTGCCCTGTCATTACCAGATACGTATGGCTATGTACCCTGCTCCTAGTAACAGTCTTTCTTTCTTTGAGCTGTCGTTTGGATAGGGTTCTATTAGAGCCATATAACCATATATATACTAGATGGCAGGCACCACTATGTAAGCATTTTTTCCCTTAAATCGAGGTTGGTCAACTGAAAGGCTATCTCAGGATGGGCTTCGCATATTCATATAGTAACTCTATGCTCTTACTGCAACATCGTCCCGCAAATACAGCCATTCAACCAATATTCAGGCTGTGCGTGCGTGCAAACCAATATATGTGGTTTTAATATAGGGAGACTTTGTACTGAAAGCAGAATTAGCATATGCATAAATCATAATTGGGGTTCTGTTCGAATTATATCCAAAGATTCGTCAACCTCTCTCTCTTTAACGCCAACGATCTAGTACAAAATTTGGGTACATGCATTAATATAAATTGACTCTACAACAATTTAATAATCTTCATTGGACAAGCCATCGTTTAAGTGTGGTATGACCATTATTTTCGCAGTAACGACACATGGAGATTGACATCTTAAATATCAGGAAAAGTGTAAAATGCTCGATTCAAAGAAGACAGGAGGTCCGATATTATTAAATTACGTGATTTCTTTATAAGCAGCTTAACTCAAAGTGAAAGAATACCGAAGGGGCTGGAAAACCCCTGATATGAGGCTATTATCCAATAAGCAAGTTGAAACTTTTTAATGTGCTCTTCATACCATATTTATACGTAAAATGTGCGTCCGCTGAATTGGCTCGAGGTGGACCCTTACATTAGTCGATCACCCAAACAGTAAGTAAATTTTTGTTCCACGACCTATTATCGTTACAACGCTCCTTATTTCATGTGCAAAACCGAAAACGCATACAAATTGGTCAGTCATTATTGCAGCAACTCGTTGCTGTTAATACGTCTGTTTTGGGAAAAAAATGATATAATGACTTTAGATCCTCTATGATTTTCTTCTGTCAACTCATCGGGCAGATAATACAAGCAAACAATTAAGCAACTATATTACTGTTTTTATCATGAAAATGAAGCACCTCAAGATCTGACTTACAATCTACATTGCATATTAAACTTTGTGTACAGCAATTATGCCACCAATAGAGTTATCAATCAGTTCACCGAGGCACCCAGGAATCCATAGGCATTGTATTCAACATTAAATAACCTACAAAACATAGTTAATGATAGCGGTAGAACATTAGAGTTATGAAAACGCCTAAAATGGCTATCGTATTCTTCTTCTTTTTCTTCTTCTTCTTCTACGGGTACTCCTAGTCTTCAAAGGTCGACGGTGCGGATTCGGCATCTCAAACTCGTTCTAGCCATAGCATCCTCCTCTTTCAGCCCAATCTCTTTCAGACCTTCCTGGTATCAGTCTCCCACTCGTCTTCTGGGTCTTCCGTTTTTTTAATTCCAACCTCTCAAATCTTTTCCCCGCGCATCCATATTCTTTTCTTCGCACATGTCCGAACCATTGTAGACGGCTTTCCCTTAGTTTGCCTCGCAGCCTGTGTAGTTGGAGCTTCCTCCTGACGTCCTAATTTTGTCCCTTCTCGTTATACCCACAGTGTATCGGAACAATCTCATCTCAGCAACTTCCAGCCTTCTCTCTTGGCTCTTAGTAACTGCTGTTGCCTCCATTCCATATATTACAGCTGGTCTCACTACTGTGTTATGGATTTTTTTCCTCTCGATTTCAAACTGAAGTTTCTGTCACACAACATGCCGGTAACCTTCTTCCAGCTGCTCCATCCCACTTGTATCCTCCTTTGCCACTTCTTTTTCACCTTCTTCTTGTACATGTAATGGCTACCGTAATATAATTACGTCTTTACAATTTGTTACTCAGTTACATTGAACCAGTAGGAGTACTTGATTTTCACGGCCGGTTTAAGTACATCAGGAAAAGACAGAACAGTACACAAGGGTGATGAAAACTGTTAAATCTACAAATTCATTTAACGCAGAAAAGAGTCATCGATACAACCATTGAGGCAAATTCATATTCAGTTTTCTTCCACAACTGAGTCGGCTGAAATAGAAACAACTAAATTATTCACAGTTGCAGCCGACTCAGTTGTGGAAGTCCTCTTTTAAATAGCCCCAACATCGTCAGGAAAAGCGTCCTTTCGTTACTACTGTTACGAATAAAGAGATTCCATCTTGGTTAGCTAAGCCGCGTTCTCTTTCAACAAGCTGCATTGTCGTCAACAGTGAGAACACGGACATCTGCTGCGGTATCATCTTGATCTACAACCTTTTTTTAGCTATTAAGAAGGTCTTGACGTCTGAGTGACTTCACTACATGAATAAAATGAAACAGTAGGAATACGCAAAGATGGTAAACAGTTTTTTACGTTCGAGAAATAAACCCATGTCAAAAGAATTCAGGTTGATGAAAGCGGTAAGATACTTCGACGGTAATGATAGCATTAAAGAGGTCTGGTGACAACTAATTTTCATCCTGGTTCCACTAGGGCTTAATCTGGCAAAAACTCATATCAAAGAGTAATAAATCAGAGGACAAAAATTAAAGAATTTAAGTTATTTGTAGAGAAAACTGTTTGTCTCTACCTTTGTTTGCTTTCAGAAAATACCTCTTTTGTGTCTAAAATGATTTGTTTTTTGTGCTTGTTTTTAAAATTAACGGAAAGTTACTTAAATTTCAGAACCTAAAGGCATGTCTCATTGGCCTAATATCTTCTTTTGAAGCATTACATGGAGATTGTTGACGGGCCTACGTATAGGTCTGCCTTTTTTGGTGGGTGAGGAACTTAAATGATGGAAAGTATGTATAACTCGTGTTTCTGAAAAGTCAAATGATGGGACAGTGTGAAATTCCTAAGATTTTCCTTTTTTGGAAAGCCAATAAGCATAAAAGAATAACTTACAGTCGATTGCGTGTGGCATGGCACTTGTATATAGTAAAAATAGAACCTAGGGTAGATCCCTGTGGGACACCACAGAATAATTTTCTGGAATGAAAGCTCTTTAAAGACACTTACCAGGAGAATTCTATTTTCTTAATGCAACTTAAACCAAAACCATTTTAAATGACTAGGCAATCTAGTTTTTCCAAAAGTAAATCATGATCAGTGTTTTCAAATACTCTTTGTCAATGATGATCATTCCAGCTAGCACCCTATTGGCAAAACGTCGAAGTGTCTTGTAAGGAAGATACGATTAACAACTGTCTGGCCCATGGTGACACCAAAAACCAGAATTATCATTGTCAACAAACTTGCTTTAGCTCAAATATACGTTTGATTACAAACGATATTCTAGAATTCAAGAGATGACAGGTATCATGGTATCTTAAAGCTTTTTCGTCAACACTCTTCAGAGATACACGTTGAACTAGATTAAAG